>BHFT01028616.1:0-27418 GCA_004320025.1 Laticauda laticaudata
TTGAAACATACATCTTAAAAATGCTGAAATTGGAGAACATTTGTTGGGAAGACAGATGTCGAAACTCAAATTCGTTGAGGACTCGGATAGAGCATTAATAGGTTGCCCTCAAGGGACAGGTGGCGTGGCTGGGTGGTAATAGTGACTGGTGGGGCGTGGCCAAATCAACAATATCATATAGCAGAGAGGACACCTGTGAATGGGGCCAACCAAGTCTGCGAGGGATGTCCGGGTTTTGAGTGTCAAAGCCTGAGGGAGGGGAGTGGCAGCTGAGCATGATGCGCTTTGAGATGATAGAGGAGAACGGGCCCCGGAAGTGTGTGTCGAATAGTACTGGGCTTATGAATGGTGGGGGACAGCATGGCACTGCTTTTAGTTTCAGGGTTGGGTCCAGGGCACAGAGCCAAGAGAGAGGTCAAAATGAGAAGCCTGCCACTGCTAGCCTTGCCGATTGCCGCGCAAGTGGTTTCCCATTTCACACCCCTTCCGCTGTTGCAGTTTGTGGCAATACTGTTTAACCCTCCAGCCCCTCCTCAGTCACACAAGACAACAAAACTTGGGGCAGGGAAATTCTTGCTTTAGCATCCTTCGCTTCGCAAATGCTTTCACACAGTTCAGTCTTGGCAAAAGAGCATTTGGGCAAGCCAACGGGAGGTTTCAAGCAAGGCACTTTCCACTGCCCATAGTCTCGTTCTGTTTGCAAACGCGCTTCTTCGTGTCCAAATGGGGGGAGGGGAAGCTGGATTGCCCATTTGGTTTTAGGCCAGAGTCAGGCAGATGAGGCAACGGCAGTTGGGAAGTAGGTAAAAATGGGAGCTCTTGCCCACTGCTGTTCTGCCCATTTATCTGTGACGGCTTCCTATTTTTCACTTTCCCCCATTCCCTGTTGCAATTTGTGCAGTTTTGGGCTGCCCGCCTCCCACTATGCGCGCAGCCCATTTTGACCCCCCTCCCGGCAACCCTGCCGAGCTGCATACAAGCACTGATGCCCTGCCATAGCCCCCTTAGGCATCAGAAACAGCTGCACACAAGCAGCCTTTGGCCTGCACCTTTTTCCAGGAGGCACACTTCCCAGCACGCTTCCAATAAGGGGGCACTGGCTGCACTTACTCCTCCTGGAGGCTCTGGTGCTCTGCCCCACGAAAATGAAGTGAGGTTAGACCAGGCAAGGCCAGGCATAGCAAGGTGAGCAGCAGTGGGATCCTACCTATTTTTAGCTACCAGTTTGGTGATGGCAACCTAACGGTGCAGGCAGTTTCCACACACCAGCTGAGGCCCTACAGTGCCAATCAAGCTGAGAGGATAAAGAAGAGAAAAGCACCGGGGCAGGTGGGAGGGCTGATCCTGCACTTTTCTTTCTTCTCTCAGCTGATCATCAGAGGCTTTTTTTTCCTACTGGTTCGGCTGAACCGGTTAGCATAACACACTGAAGACGAGGTCAAGGGGTGGTGAGGAGTGGCCAGGCAAGGAAAGGAGAGGCTGGGCATGACAAGGTAATAGTGGAAAGGATGTGAGGCAGGGTTTGGCAAGGCGAGGCTGGGAAGGGCTAAGGTAGATGGGGCAGGGTGAGGCGGGGGCAAGGCGAACAAGCTGAGTGTGCCCAGAGGGAACACGCCAGCCAGCCAGGTCAAGGCAGCAGGGGCCAGCCTCTCAATCATTTGCCAGGCCTGGCCTTGCAGGCCAGATCGGAACCTGACCAGATCAAGCTTGAGTTTGAACCCCCAGGTGTAGACTGATATGGGGGGGTAGGCCTACATTATAGCCAGGAGGCCTGTTGTGTATAAGAATTAGAATACTCGCAAATACTTTTAATCTGATTGGCCGAGCAAGCCGCAATAGGATATGGTAAATAAAGTACCATTACAAATTGGCCAGCACTGATGGCGGGACATCTTAAAGAGCTGTCATTGGCTTGCAAGCTGTGAGCAGCCGCTATAAAAGGGCTGCCTGCGGCTTCCAGCAATGTTCGTACGAAGTAACTGAAGTTGGTTTATATAGAGCTGTTTGATGACACGGTCTCGAGTCTTCTTTCCCAGGACAGAAACTAGGACAGAGGATGGGATTGTCTTAGAAGAGCGAGACGCGAAGCACGTGGCAAAAGAACGAGCCATCCAAAAGTGGCCATGTTTTGTAACAATGCACCACCCACAATGTTCAATGCCAGCCGTAAGAAGATTGGGGTCCATACACGACCGCATTCTGATGTTCTTCTGGCACCACGACGCCTACAAGGAATTGTCCAAGGAACCAGAAGGAGAGAGCGCGTATCCTCAACGCATTGTGGCCCTAACCTGTTTTTTTTCAAGATGGCCAAGGCATTAGCCAAACCGCGGGACGTAAAACAAATGGCATGGCCAGAATTAAACCAAATGCTATGAGCCCATTATGTGCTGTGGTCTCAAATCTTATTGAAAGACCACGAATTCTATAAGCGAGATCACCGAGAAGACGAGAGCCAATCGGAGATTTCGTAGCAGCCCTAGAGATATCGGAGGAGCCTGCAAGTTTCTTCACAACATGGAGAAGCCATGAGAGACCAACGTGCATCCTTTAAAAGAAAGTAAAAGCAATTAAGACGCACCAGACGTAGACAAAACAGAACTTACAGGCCGTTCTTAGGTCTCATTAATTCTACATGTTTGCCCCAAAAGGCAACTTGTAGCAGAACGCATTACATCAGCTATTCGATTAAAAAAAAACTGTCTGGAATTGGGGCCACCGAGAGGGCGCAGCATTCCAAAACATTAAGGACTGTATTAACATCAACACGGTTTAATACAATAACAGGCAACACCTGCACTGACGTCACCTGTGATGCATGCCTTTTTGGAAATCGGCGCCAATTGAGTCCACAAGCTACCAGATGGCAGAGAGCACCAATCCACTTCTATTGAAACCTTGTCAAAATCTGAAAGGAAACTACACGCCACTTGACCGAGAAGCCTTGCAATCATAGGCAGGTGTCAGAGATTCCGTGCATACGCTATATGGTAGGCACATTTTTCTATATCACAGACACAACACCCTGCTAGGAATTTCTGGCAGGGAACAACAACCCCGAACATCTATCGCCAAGCAATGACGAGATGGTCGAATTCCTCGCTGCATACAATTACAATACTCATACATCGCCTCAGGAAAAACCATCACCCATGGCGGATGCCTTGAGGCCCTTCCCCCTTTGCCTGACAAGGAAGATGAGCGCAGCTGCACCATCTCCACTCTTCAGATTGAGACATGGCTGAATCTGTCACTAACTCGCAGCAGACATCGCTAAAGCTACTGCGAAAGACCCCGCTACAGCCCAGATTCCTGCACTTGGGTAAGGTAAGGGTGCTGGTGATGAGGATAGAGGCGAGACTTTTAAACCTTTTTTGGCACCCGCAGACCGAGTCCCTTAAAAAAGGGTTGTATACTGTAGGGGGACAGGGTGGTAATTCCCAACGAATTGCAGGGGAAATATTGTGCATTGTTGAGACGAGGGACAACCCGGGCAAATAGTAAAATGAAAGCCGCCTGGCCAGGAGTTTATGTTCTGGTTTGGCCAGGGCTGGGCAAAGACATTGGAAAAATGGGTTGGCAACAATGCGCATGAACTGCCTACCACCCCTTCTTGGCCCAAGGTCCTGGATGGGAAACCTCCCAGAGGCCCATGGTTTGAGACTGGCATATCTGACTTTGCCTGGGCCAACGGAAGTGGAACACATATTTTATAATTGTTTGACACTTATTCAAACTGACTAGAGGTTATTCTTATGGCGGCACAACTACTGAGGCAGTTATCAAACAATTGAACAAACTCATTTGCTACACATGGACTGCCAGATGTACGTAGTTTCCTGACAATGGCCCCCAATTTACTGCCTTAGCTTTCCGAGCAACACCTAGCTGCATAAGGCATCCGCACATGCCCTACACAGCGCCAGCTCATCCGGCTTCAATGGATGAGCTGAACGTATGGTTCGTTATAACAAAAGAAGCCCTAGACCGAAACTGGATATGGGACTCCAAGATAGGACTAAAACAAAGCTGTTAACAATTCACATATCACCCTAGCAACAACCACTAACAAAAGCCCAGCAGAATCCTCTGGGCAGAAAATTGCATTCCCTACCTAGATAGATTATATCCACCTACTACTCTGAAAAAACCCCTGACTCTTTCACGTAAAATACTGCTCCTTTACTCCTGGAGACTTAGTCTACACCAAAAATCTTATCAGGGACCCATTGGCTTCCATCACAATTACATAATTAGCGGGCCTTGTCATAAACCGGACTTGAACTATGACGACGGCAGAACATGGAATTGACACAATTCACAGCTTTGCTCTAGGACATTGGCATGGCAAACACGTAACCTGCCTAGCTCCGAAGCACCACCCGCAAATACCACGGCCAACCAAACAATCCAAAAACAACCAAGGGGGGGGGAAACACAAAATAATAAAAAAGGGAGAGAGACCACCAATAACACGACAAAAGACACAACACAAAACCCGAATTAGAACCCGCCGGTAAAGAACAAAAGAGAAATTACCCATTAGACGACTCCGGAGAAGAGAACTGTAGCAGGGAAGCAAGGCGAAGGCCTTCCAGGAAGGAAGGAGCCAGCCAGCTCGACCAATCCGGAAGACCCCGGAGGGAGCAGCAAGCCAAATCAACCAGCTTGAGAGACCAGCCAGGAGTCGCAAGGTTGACCACCCTTCCAGGAGTTCCATGGAGAAGAACGCGGAGAAAAGGCGATCCTGACCGAACGCGATGGAAGAACATGCTGAGACTGAACTGCGCAGGTCAAGTAGGACCCACAAAAGGCGCCACCTACCTGCGTGACTACGTTTACATCACGTAGGACGAAACAAGAGGGGAGGGGTGTTGTGTATAAGAATTAGCATCCTCTCAAATACTTACTGTGATTGGCCGAGCAGGCTGCAATAGGGTTTGGTTTAATAAGTACTGTTAGCATATTGCTTTCCTGATGGTGGGAAATCTAAAGAGCTGTTCATTGGCCACAAGCCACGGAGCTGCGTATATAAAAGGGCTGCGCGGCTCCTGCAATGTTGTAATTTATGGAAGTCACTGAGTTGGTTTATTAATAGAGCTGTTTGATGAACAGCCGGTCCCCCCTCGAGTACTTCTATTCGCCAGGAAGAACAAGGCCGTTTCCATAGGCAGCATATTTTTAGGTATCAAGGAAGGACAGCATAGTACTCCACCTTCTGTTTCATTGTAATGTTTAGTACCTATGGATGGGTAAAGGTATTTAGGAGATTTTATGCCTCATATACTATGGGCATGATGGCAGGCTTAATCAGAGTTCAGTGCATTTCCTATTTTGGCCTCAGGGGACAACCTTATTTAAAATACTTTAAGTTTTAGAAACACACCGTGGTATTAATTACAGATGATTTGGAGGTTTGGAGGTTTGAAGAATGTAGATTCAAAGAGAAAAGATAAACAAAGGAATAATAGAAAAACTCATCAAAAATGGAGCTTCACAGAAAAAGAGCAGTGAGAAGAATTGGGCAAAGCTTTGGAGCATATCCAAAATAAAATCAAGACTCAAAGAAGGACTGATTTTAACTGAGACTCTGTGAGTATGCATGTTGATTTTTCTTGAGAGCTTAGAAAATCTTTCAGCAAACAAAGGGCCCTGTTTTCCTATTCATTTCCAAGGAAACTTTTAAGATGGGCTCAAAGTCAGATGAACTGCAGCCAAATTAGCGACTAGTTTGTTACCCTGAGAGCTGTAAACTGAAGCTTTTCATCAACCTTAACAATAAATCTTCAGTGATGATGATAAGGATCTGTTTTTGCGCATTAACTGAAAAACTTGTTTTGTATTAAAATCAGCTAGCAATAATCTTTCTGCAAAACAGAGTTGTGAACAGAGTTGTTGTTTACCAAAAAAAAAAAAAAAAGAATAAAATGCTGAAGGCTTAGAAAGAGGGCAGAGAAGAGCAACAAAGATGGTAAAGGGGTCTGCAGGCAAATCTATGATGAAGCTAGGGGAATTAGGAACTAGTTTAGTCCTGACAAAGAGAAGGCTTGGGGGGAGAACATAATGACAGTCTTTCCATAGTTGAAGACTGCCATGGGGAGAGAGGGGTTTGATTTGTTCTTGAATGGCACCTGAGGATCGGACAAGAAGCAATTTTAATAGAATAAGCAGAATAACAGAGTTGGAAAAGAACCCTGGAGGTATTCTAGCCAAATCACTACGCAGGGAAGGAAATCCTGTACGCATTTTAGACGAAAGTTGTCCATGCTCTCTTAAAACCTCCAGTGTTGGAGCATTCAGCAAACTTCTGGAAGCAAGTTGTTCGCACTGAATAATTGTTCTAACTGTCAGGAAATTTGTTCTACTTCTAGGTTGCTTTTCTCCTTGATTAGATTCCATCCATTGGTTTTTTGTTTGCCTTCTGGTGGCTTTGGAGAAGACCCCCTTTCTTTGTGGCAGCCCCTCAGATATTTGAAAAGACTACTATCATGTCACCCTTAGTCCCTTCTTTTTCATTAAACTTAGACATCCCCAGTTCCTGCAACCGTTCTTCTATATGTTTTAAGCCTCCAGTCCCTAATCATCTTTGTGCTCTTCTCTGCACTGCTTTCTAGAGTGTCAACCAGAGCTGGTAATTCCAGCAGGTTCTGGCCAGTTCTGGAGAACTGGTAGACGACATTTTTTGAGTAGTTCAGAAGAACCAGCAAATGCACCCCTGGACTGCCCTGCCCCCATCTATTCTCTGCCTCCCGAGTCCCAGCTGATTGAGCTGGTCTTATTTGTTGGCCCTTGCAGGAGAACGGAGCTGGAAAGCAGGTTAGTGGGGTGGGGTTGGGATGGAGATTTTGCAAATAACCTTCCTCAGGAATGGGGAAGGAAATGGAGATTTTATAGTATCCTTCCCCTGCCATGCCCAACCAGCCACACCACCAAGCCACGCCAACAAGCCACGCCAACAAGCCATGCCCCAGAACCAGTGTAAACATTTTTTGAAACCCTCCACTGCTGTCAATCTTTTTTTTACATCATGGCGACCAATTAATGGAATCTATGAGAGGGGAGATCCAACCTGGAAATAAGGAGGAATATTCTGAGAACAATTAATCAATGGAAAACTTGCTTTCTGAGTTGTGGGTGCTCCTTTGCTGGAGGTTTTCAAGTAAGATTGGGACCACTGTTTGTCTAGGGTGGTATAAGGAACTCCTGATTTGGGCAATCAGGTTTGGATTAGAAACTTTCTTCTAGCCCTAATGATTCTTTTATTCTGTCATGCCCCTGGTGGAGACTGATCTGAGGGAGAGAAGGAACAGCCAACCAGGGAGTGGAAGTGTGGCTCCGGAGGTTGTGGAGGAGGCTGGGGAAGGGCAGAGGCCGGCTGAGCAGTAGCAGGAGGACGCCGAGGCCACCTCCTCTCCATCCTAAAGCACGCAGGGAGGAGAGGATTTAAGAGAGAGACGTGGTCTACTTGGGAGGAGAGGATGCTTGGATCGCTCTTCATGGGTTGCAGGTGTTGACAAACTGAATAAGAAGGAGGACCTGCATACGGGCGAATGCCCTGGGAAACAAAGCATGGAAATATTTCTAGTTTATGGTTCCTCTCTGAGTTTGGCATCCTTCCCAGTGTGTGATAATCTCTGGACGTCTCCAGTCCTTATCTTTGCTTGGTTTGTGTTACTTTTCCCTTCTTCTTGTACGTGTTTGTGTGGAAGTTTTTGTCTTCATCAAGAATATTCGGAGCTTTGGAAGCAAAATGAAGGAATAAAAGGGGGCTTCATCTGTTTCTGTGCCTGTTTGTTTTGTTATCCCATGCTGGGTCATCACACATCTATGATTCCACGAGCATTTCACTTTGCCCAGCTTTCGCTAGAATTTTTCATTAACCAGCACACAACTATCAGGCTGATGAGTAATATAAATGGATTTTTGAAGAATCAACACTACAGTACTGTTTCAGGTTGTAGAAAATTTAAGGTTGGTCAATGCAGAGACAAGTTACAGGTTTGAGACCTTTGTCTAATCAAAAGCTTTTAGCAGTTTCTTCTCTTTCTAATTAACCTCCAGGGAGGATAGGGGTTGTTGTTTCTAAGAAATTTTTAGCCAAATATTCTTCTTAATTTTCCTTATTGAACAAAAATCCTTGGCTTTCGTCATTTTGGTATGCATTTTGATTCAGTGGAGGCCTCTGGGGGCTTATGCTGGGTTATAAAGTACTTGTAGAACTGCCAAAGGGTCTTTATACAACAGCATCAGATCAGGAATTAACAGAATGCCAGAAATACACAACTATAACAGAGTAACAGCATCAAATAACAGAAGAACAGAGTCCTAGGAGGACCTTGGAGGTCTTTCTAGTCCATCAACCCTGCATGCGGAGACCCCTATAATATATTCCACAACAGAGGTGGTAATTCATTCGGTTTGGACCGTTCTGGCATACTGGAAGCAAAAATTTTGACCAGTTTGGAGAGCCGGCAATATCGACTCTGATTGCCCCCCTGCCCTGCCTGCCCTGCCCTTTCTCATCCTATATTCCATTGATTTTAGGCTGCAGCTGATTTGCACCAGCAGAGTGGATTGCTGCTCCTCAGCTGAGGCTAAAAAAACAGCTCACGCTCACAAGGGCGATCTTTGAGTTCCAGCAACAGTGCATGCAAATGTGATCTGTGAGTGCTGCATGCAGGCAGGAAGTGATCTTAGTGGTGCAGAATGCATGAAATAAAAAAAAAAAAAAAAAAAAGCGAAGCGTACAGAAGCGCGGTAGCAGCAATTTGAAATCCACGCACTGATTCCAGACAAATAGCTGTCAGTCTTTCTTAAAAAACCTCGCAGTGGATGGGGCACCACAAACTTCTGAAAGGCACCGTTCCAACTAATTGTTCCTCAACTGTCAGGAAATTTCTGCCTTAGTCCTCGGTGGGGTTCCTCTTTCATTTTCAGATTCAGAGACACAGAATTCAATCTCTACAATGTGGCATTACATTGAAGACCTGTTCCATTCAAGTTTAGTATTTGCATCTTCATTCTTTTCTAGGAGGATTTCACTTCCCCCTCCTTCTGTTATGTTTTTTCCACCACAAAATGTGTAAAAAAAAGCTATTGTAACTCCTCAGTAGAGGAAATAATGTTCATGTTTTCTTCTGTCAAGTGTGGAGATTTTGAAATAAATCACAGGTTGGTAACGTACTTATACCATAGAGTAGCATAAAACTGAAATAGGAACATTTGGAGACATGAGACATTCTATTTCTCACAATCAGAATTAAAGCATTTCCCCCGTTTTATGAAATGCCAAGCTTCAATTGCTTTAATAGGTTGTGACAATCTTAGGGCAAAATCCTCTTAGTGGAGAATGCTAGATGGCTTCTTTTGCACTAAATCACAGTAACTGGAGAACAGGCATGTCCTGGCTTTGTAGAAGTGTTAATAGGCTATACCCATCGAATGCCAAAATCACTTAACTTTTTGGCATAATAATATCTATCCCTTAAACTACTTCGGCATAACTTTGGTTAATGTTGTGTCCGGAATAAAACAATTAATAACAACAGAACCTGAAAGATCATATCAATTTAAACAACTAGATTTTTAATGGGAAAAAAAAACACTCTGCTGTATCAATAAACATCTGAAATTTGGCGATAGCTTTCTGACTGTTCTCATATGTTGTAGGATGCCATGGAATTATTTTTTGGACAATTTATTCCCTATAGTCTGGATCCTTGTAATCTTTTTCCTTCCCCTCACCCCTCTTTTTGAACGCTGTAGTGGCTTAGTAACTGTTATGTCTGAACTGACAGAAAACCAGTATGCTGATGACTCTTGTGTCCCTTCTGTGGCTTCTGAATCTTCGCTGTTTTGCTCTGTTTCCAAGTCATATGCAGCACTGACTTTCTTGCAAAGTGATGGGTGGCAAAAGGTTCTATCTCATTGTTTTGATTCTGCAGTCTCTCTAATCATCCTTAATCCAGTTGAATACTAGACTATCATGAATTTAAACACATACCCATGTCTTTCTTGTCCTTCTTGTCTTTTCTTTCTTTCTTTCTTTCTTCTTTCTTTCTTTTCTTTCTTTCTTTTCTTCTTTCTTCTTTCTTTCTTTCTCTCTGTCTCTCTCCTCTCTGTCTTCTCTGTCTCTGTCTCTCTCTATCTCTTTTTCTTTTCAAATTTATTGGCTGCCCTATTTACCACATGGGTACGTTAATTTTCATGGAATCCATGTCATAGTGGAGTTGTATTCAATGGGATGCCTTCAAGGTTCTGTCCTGGGCCAGTGCTCAAATTTTTAAAACACTTGTATGTTTGGGACTGAGATGTCCTGGCCAATTTTGACGATGACACCAAGCAGGAGCAGGATTGTGTCACAGAAAATAGGCTCAGGGCTCAAAAAGATCCATTGAAGATTTGCGGCTCAGTGGTAAGACATGTAGGAATCTGCATTAAGTAAAGGAAAATCAGATGCCTAGATTTCAAAATATTGGTACCTAGTTAGCAGCATGGAACTGTGAGAAAGGTATTCAGGTTGATTCTGTTTTTAATAGTAATCAGCAATGTGCTGCACCTATCATAATAGAGAAAAAAAAACCACCTCACTTTTCCAACAATCCAGTAAAGGTAAAGTTTCTTTGCCAAATTGGTCTGAGTCTATGGGGCATGTTGCTCATTTGTCTGGTTTTCTTGGAATGAGGTAGTCGACAATTGTCGCAAAGAAAATGTTTCCGCTGGTCCCTTGCCCAAAAGCGAAAAATACTGGTGATGTTTTGCTGCGGAAAACACACGCGAGGTAGAGCGGTTCGCAAACAACAAAGGCTTATTCTTAAACTTAGTCAGTAACATGAACACTTGGCTGAAAACCAAGGCCAGCCTTTTATACCAGGCTTGTGGCTCGCCTTGACTTGTAGTCCAAGTGGCAGTTTGCTCTAAGATTTGCCGCTTTCAGACAGCTCCTTTGGATGGTTTCCTAGTGAACAATTCCAATGCTTAGTTTATGTGGCCAATCAGGTTTGCAGATTTGGAGTCCCAATTTACATATAGAACACCCCTCACCGTCTTAGTTTCAGTCCTACGTGGTGACGTAGTCTACGCAGGTAAGGTGGGGCTTTTTCCGGATCTCGACCTTGACTTTGCGCGGTTCAATTCTTAGTGAAAACTTCGACTGGTTCGGATGGGGCTGTTGTGTCGTCCGTAGATCATTCAGTCAGCAGCTGGAATCGTAATCGTGACTGGCGTGAGAGGCTCCCATCCACCCCAAGCCATTTTACCGTCCGCCTGAGTTTCTTAGGCCTGGCGGTTTCGCCGCTCTCCTCGTTTTCTCATCGCACGGACCTGCGATATACCAGATGGGCTCTATTCACAGTCTCTAAACAGTGAGTCATATTATATTGCTCTTTTGTTCACATGCCACTGTTTCCTGGTTGCCATATTTTCTAACCCCTCTTTGGTAAACAGGATCCATGTCTCAGTCAGTCCTGCCGTTTGGGAGCCACGGGTGGGCGGCGCGTTAGGGAGATGTCTTAATACCTAGGGAGGCTAGGTATCTGCTCGAATTGTATACTGGTAGCATGTGGCCCATTATCTCAAGACGAGGACGTCCGGTAGACGCATGGGCTGAAGAAAGTATGTCAGATATATCTAATTACAGTTTCTGTTGTCGGTGATGAGCAGAATCAACTTTTTACTTCTAACCAATTACGAATAGACATCACGAAACGAGGATCCAATCAGGAAGGTATGCATTGTAAGACATATGGATCCGTGCGCGCCCCGGGTTCCCAGTCTATACGGGTGCTTCTTGTGGGGGGTTAGATCACTATGGACATCTGTGGTTAACACCGGAGCTCACCACCAATCTTATTCTTAACTAGTACAGTAAACAGAACCACTTGGCTAAACCAAGCGCCAGCCTTTTCTACAGGCTGGCTTGCCTGACTATGAGACTACAATGCAGTTCAGCTTACACTCCTAGTTGCTATTCGGCACTTTTCAGAGCTCTCTGGAATATGGTTCTAGCTGAACCAGTCCCAATGCTTAGTTTATGATAAATAGGAATTATGATGCAGATTTGGAGTCACCAATTTACCATATAGAACAGGTGAAGATCTGAAACTGGTTAGAATAAATACAAAGTAAAAAAGTTGAATTGAAAACCCAGAGATATTTTTATTAGGGACTTATTTAAACATAAATTGGCAAAAATTGTTAATATAACTTGATACTCTCTCGATATAGCTACACAGCAAGCAGAATTCGCTTTTGCCCAAAATTGGAGAATGTGAAAAATACTCTCCCAAGCATTAAATATAGTATAAAGAAGATTCTGGATTGCGTAGAAATGGATAAGCTTGGTCCATGGAACTTTAAAAACAAGAGGAGACCGAGTACATCGTGAGATACTGGAAATTTATGGTACCTGGGTTGGAAGGAAAGACATGAAAGGAACAGAAGAAAGATAGATGAAAGGTATGATCGGAAGTAATAATATTACTTGCAATTAGGCCCTGTATGTTTGGCTAATATAGCAAGTGGATGGAAATCTGTGTTTTACAAATCAGTTGTAAAATAGAGCGTTTGTGAATGATCATGATGCAATCTCTAACTAATAACATGAGAGATGTAAGTGATTGTAGATGAACACTGACTTGCCCGTGTTGCATAAGTGGAATGTTTTGTTTCATTTTAATTGTGTGAAATATGTTTTAATGAAGATATTTTCCAAAAATAAAAAAAATCCCTGGTCATTTGCGCAGCATGGCTGTATCCAAAGGTGCTTAGCTAACAAGATGAAGGCACTTCCAGAAATAGCCATCATGTTAACATGGGAATTATGCAATTTTCTCAGTACTCAATTGAACTTTTCTTAACAAAGGCAGACGTCCAAATAGTTTAACAGAGTTCAAAGCGGGGAGTGCTCTACTTCCTTAAGCAACAACTTTTACTTAAGCAATTGCATTGCTTTTGAAATAGATTTCTTCTTTTTCTGGATTGTTTTGCTTAATTGTTTGACAGCAATAAGCTGGAATTCCAATAAATATTTTGCAGCAAAAAAGAAAAGAAATCTTGATCTTGATTTGTATTTAACATGATTCAAACGAGTGTTTTAGCGCATCTCTTTTGTGTTTTCCAAATTTATCCAAACCACACATCCCTAAACCTCGGTCCGAGCAACGCAGTAATATAAAATGTTGAAATTTCCCAACAATCTCCTGACTATCTCCTGATGCTGGCACACCTGGTTCTCTAGTGGGTGTGTGGCCTGGCCATCACTAAAAGTACAGCAGCTGAATGTTGTAAGTTAGAACAGCCTCTTTTTTTCATCCCTGAGCACAGTTTCCCAAAGGAACTGGGTTTCTATCCTGGGACTGAGTGCCCCCTCAACATATTATAAAAATGAAATACTGTTGGGATGGAAGATGCCTGGCTAAGTGGAGAAGGGAATTTGAGCACGTAATATTGTGCTGGAGGGCTTAAACGGATCATGATAGTTGCGATCAGTGATAGAACATGTAGCATGGCTATAGCCAAAATGTTCGCTGCGTGAGAGCTGTTTCCTTCCACCAATGTGGTACTTATTTTATCTTTCTCACCATTTGTCAAAGTGGGACAATTTCAAAACTTCAAATTTTCCCATCCCATCAGAAATGGCTTTTCGCGGCATGACATTGCATGCTTTCAAACTCGCTAATTGGGCAAGAGTGGGCGCAAAGTAAAGTGAGCTGTCAACCTACCGTTTGAGCTCTATTGCTCCACCTTGTGTTTCTCAAACCCAGGCCTCGACTTTCAAAACCAGCAAGCCCAGCTTCTTTAACCACATGAGCCGCACTCGCTGTCCCTCCCCTCATCCAGGCATATTATGCAAAACATAAGTTGTCCTATCATCATTTCACCTAAACTACTATCTAATTGTTAAAGAAGGAGATTTGTGACTGTACTTTTTTTACAACTGCAGAAGAGAATTGGGTGAAACATGTCATGGACAAAGTGTTCGTTTTTTTATATTACTACATATATTTGTTTTCAAATTGACTAGAAATGTGACAAGTGCCCTGTTGTTCATTGAAACATTTTTTTTTACAGCAGTCATGTGAGCCTCTCTAGGCTTTCTTCAATGTTTATAAATTTAAAGAAGAGAATAACTGTATGAATGAGAGATATACAAACAGATTCTCTAGCATTCAGAACACTCGACCAATTGCTCGGCAAAAACACAGGCAAGAATAATTTCGCAAAGAAATCTGAATTGAATCACAGTATTACTGCAGTAAAAACCATTTTGGTTTTTTTTTTTGGGGGGGAGCGAGGGAAAGTTAATTTAAGAGAAATGGCAAGATCAGATTTTCATACACTGTTTACGTTGTCTGAATATGAAATTGGCATAATAGAAAGCAGCTAGGGATGGCCCAAAAACTGTGATGCAAAAGATATTGAGGAAAGTTGATTTAGTAGATAGACAGAGATGATAGCTTATGATGTAGGATTGCTTCATGAGTTATAGATATGATGGAGTTAAATAAATGCCAATGGAACTCCATTTACTGATCGCATGAGCAGGATAGCAATAAAATAGTACTTAGAGCTTATAAACCGCTCTATATGTCCTATTCAAAAGACAATTATACCCAGGAGTCTCATCGCATCATTTTGGCTGAGTTTCTTTAAAACAACATGATGAAAATGGAAGTAACAGGCAGACACTTGTAAAACTTTATGAAAAGGTGAACCCATAAAATCTAGTGGTCTGAAATCATTCCTTGCTGACAAAATTTCAACTTTGAAGAACTCCTTATGTGTTACCCAAAGAGGAGGCCTGGCCTGAAACATCTTTCATGGTCTTGAATTAACTTAATTTTTAATCATTTTAATTTAGTGTGATACAGAGCAGATGAGAAGTTGTCTATGTGCAATGGTTGAGCTTTTGAAATGTTAATTGAAATCTTTTCATTTCTTCTCATCACATTCTGAGTACTATGCCTTTTGTTTGATGATGTCAGAGCTGAAGAATGGCATTTTCTTCATCAACATGTTGCTGTTCATGGTGGTGGGCAAGATAACAAGGAGTACCAATTAGGACCAGAATTTCATTGCTAAGCAAGATGTTTGTTAAATGAGACATACCCTATTTTATGACATTTTTGGCTACAAAATGTAGGGCAATTAAGCCAGGTGGCTATTAAGCAGCACTGGCTTTTTCCATTGACTTTGCTTGCTGGGAAGATCACAAATAGAAATAACATGATCCTGGGATCCTCGCAACAGTCAAAGTGTGAAGGAACTGATTGTAAGTCACTTTTCAGTACATTGTAACTTCAAACTGAACTTCAAACTAAATAGGGACGGTTGTAAGTTTCAGCACGACCTGAAGTCAGAAAAAGGCCAATGCGCATCCCTCATTAAACTCAGGATGAAAAGGAGATAAAAATTGTGTGGCTGCCGGGACTTTCGGTTGGGCGCTGTGTCAATGCAGAGCTGAGGAGTGGAACGCGCTGCTCTAAAAGATTCCGATTTTCACTAGTTGGTGGCTTTTTGGAGTGTGTCAGACCCAGAGGGGTAGGCAAAAGAAAGGGAAGACCAGAGGTCTTGGGGAGGTGCTGCGAATCCCAGAGACTGGAAGAAGAACCCCCTGAAAACCAAAGGCAGAAGAGGCGTAGATCGTGACACTGTGACGATCGGAACCAAAGACACAGCACCCAGCTGATTAAAAGAAGCAAAAGAGGGAAACGAGGCTGAGCACTGGAAAGGCATATTTAAAGAAGATTTTCAGAATATTGGTGGTATTATTGTAAAGGAAGCTTCGATCGAGTGGTGTGGTGAAGCGGCGCAGAGTTATTGACAGGAAGCGTTGACTGAAACAACGGCAGAGATTTATGCTGACAAA
Source organism: Laticauda laticaudata (assembly GCA_004320025.1). Classification (NCBI taxonomy): domain Eukaryota; kingdom Metazoa; phylum Chordata; class Lepidosauria; order Squamata; family Elapidae; genus Laticauda; species Laticauda laticaudata. The sequence continues at coordinate 15,869 of BHFT01028616.1, forward strand.
TGGAATCATGAAACCTAGGAGACGAAGAGAGGAGATAATAACATTTGCTTTGCGAGTGGAGGAGTGAACTATAGGAACCTTATTGATCAATTTATTTGAGAAAGTGGGGAAAGAAAAGAAAGAAAAGAAGGTGAAAGTGACTAAGTGGTATACGGAAAATGTAAGGACAATTAAGAATGTAAAACTTGAAACGAGACCTTTGACACATTGAAAGATGCGAAGAAAGACTGGTGAAAAGAAACTTTAATTTGATAAATATTAATAGACAATCCTGACAACGAAATGAGAAAGATTTATATAAGGCTAATAAGTGAAACTGTGACTGGTGTGGGAATAAAAGAACAAAAGAGTAACAGAAAAATACACAAACGGAGCAGTAACTGTGCAACTTGGAACAAGGACATTTTGATTCAAGAGTTATTGTAAGACAATTAACAAAAAAAACCTCTGGATCTGATTTATTGGTAAGATACAAACGTATTTAAGTGACGTTGGTAGAAAACTAATTTGATAGAGGTAAATATATTAGAAATTTATATACAGAATATTGCTTAATACTGATTGAACGTTTTGGATTAATTGAATAATTGTTGAAAAGTGATTCTATAGCATATGAATTAGATGATCAAAGAATAATTATATAGTATTATTATTTTCATCTTAGTGTTCTACTGATAAGTTATTACCAATCAATTCTGTTTAAAAATACTATACAAGAAATCTAAGGGAAAAAAAAAGAAATGAGATTTACTTACTTCGATTAAATATATATCCCTAAGAAAATAAATAAATTCATATATCTAAATATATTAATGAGTTGGGTGCTTTAACTATTTACATAATTACATGATTATATAGGTTTGGTGTTTTCGGGTTAAGCATATGGGTATCTATTTACTTCTATTTATAGTGGATTAACTAAATCTATATTGGATTTATTTAAAATCTCTAATTTTAGAATATTTGACCAGTTAGAAATAGAAATAAGATCTGTCTGGGACTATTATAACAGAAAACTCTTACTTACAATATATGTATAATTACGTAAACTGTATTTAAGGGAGAAGACAATAGAAACTTTACTAGGATAGTTGATGGTGGATTGGAGAGAGCTTCTACAAATAGTTAAAATGGCAACAATAATACAAATGTAAATCCGGGAAGAAACCTACAACAGTGACCATCTTCACCTCTGGGACAGAGATCGATTTTGCTGTCTAAATTTTGTATCTCGTTCTTAACACCTATTTCTGTTCTCATGTCTAATTTCATGTCTTCGTGATTCCTGCGCTATGCAGTTCATGGGTTTTTACAAATCATTTCCTGCATCATAGCAATGTTGATTGTACTGCCTAAAACTTTGGTTGGAACTTGTCTTTTCTGCCAGTAATAGGCGTAATCGATCTCTGTCCCGAGAGGTGAAGATGTCACTGTTGTAGGTTTTCTCCCGGATTTTACATTTGTAGTTATTGTTGCCATTTTAACCTATTTGTAGAAGCTCTCTCAATCCACATCACTATCCTAGTAAAGTTCTATTGTCTTTCTCCTTAATACAAGTTTACGTATTTATACATATATGTTAAGTAAGAGTTTTCTGTTATAGATAGTCCCAGACAGATCTATTTCTAAATTTCTTAACTGGTCAAATATTTCTAAAATTTGGAGTTAAATAAATCCAATATAGATTTTAATTCTCCACTATAAATAGAAGTATAGATTACCCATATGCTTAACCCGAAAACACCAAACCTATATAATCATGTAATTAAATGTACATAGTTAAAGCACCCAGACGCTAATATAGTTTGATATATTGAATTTATTTATTTTCTTAGGATATATATTTATCGAAGTAGTAAATCTCATTTCTTTTTTTTTCCTTAGATTTCTTGTATAGTATTTTTTAAACAGAAATTATTGGTAATAACTTATCAGTAGAAACACTAGATGAAATAATAATACTATATAATTATTCTTTGATCATTAATTCATATGCTATATAGAATCACTTTTCAAACAATTATTCAATTAATCCCAAAACGTTCAATCAGTATTAAGCAATATTCTGTATATAAATTTCTAATATATTTACCTCTATCAAATTAGTTTTCTACCAACGTCACTTAAATACGTTTGTATCTTACCAATAAATCAGATCCAGAGGTTTTTTTGTTAATTGTCTTACAATAACTCTTGAATCAAAATGTCCTTGTTCCAAGTTGCACAGTTACTTTCTCCGTTTGTGTATTTTCTTGTTACTCTTTTGTTCTTTTATTCCCACACAGTCACAGTTTCACTTATTAGCCTTATATAAATCTTTCTCATTTCGTTGTCAGGATTGTCTATTAATATTTATCAAATTAAAGTTTCTTTTCACCAGTCCTTTCTTCCGATCTTTCAATGTGTCAAGAGTTCGTTTCCAAGTTTTACATTCTTAATTGTCCTTACATTTTCCTATACCACTTAGTCACTTTCACTTCTTTTTCTTTCTTTCTTTCCCCACTTCTCAAATAAATGATCAATAAGGTTCTATAGTTCACTCCTCCACTCGCAAAGCAAATGTTATTATCTCACTCTTCGTCTCCTCAGGTTTCATGATTCCATTTGTCAGCATAAATCTCTGCCGTTGTTTCAGTCAACGCTCCTGTCAATAACTCTGCCGCTTCACCACACCACTCGATTCGAAGCTTCCTTTACAATATACACCAATATTCTGAAAATCTTCTTTAAATATGCCTTTCCAGTGCTCAGCCTGCTGTTTCCCTCTTTTTGCTTCTTTTAATCAGCTGGGCTGCTGTGTCTTTGGTTCCGATCGTCACAGTTGTCACGATCTCCCTCTTCTGCCTTTGGTTTTCAGGGGGTTCTTCTTCCAGTCTCTGGGATCGCAGCACCTCCCCAAGACCTCTGTGTCTTCCCTTTCTTTTGCCTACCCCTCTGGGGTCTGACACACTCCAAAAAGCCACCAACTAGTGAAAATCGGAATCTTTTAGAGCAGCGTTCCACTCCTCAGCTCTGCATTGACACAGCGCCCAACCGAAAGTCCCGGCAGCCACACAATTTTTATCTCCTTTCATCCTGAGTTTAATGAGGGATGCTGCATGGCCTTTTCTGACTTCAGGTGGTTCTGAACTTACAACCGTCCCTATTTAGTTTGAAGTTACAGTTTGAAGTTACAATGGTACTGAAAAGGTGACTTACAATCAGTCCTCACACTTATGACTGTTGCAGGATCCCAGGATCATGTTATTTCTATTTGTGATCTTCCCAGCAAGCAAAGTCAATGGAAAAAGCCAGGTGTGCTTAATAGCCACCTGGCTTAATAGCCTACCATTTTTGTAGCCAAAAATGTCATAAAATAGGGTATGTCTCATTTAACAAACATCTTGCTTAGCAATGGAAATTCTGGTCCTAATTGGTACTCCTTGTTATCTTGCCCACCACCATAACAGCAACATGTTGATGAAGAAAATGCCATTCTTCAGCTCTGCATCATCAAACAAAGCATAGTACTCAGAATGTGATGAGAAGAAATGAAAAGATTTCAATTAACATTTCAAAAAGCTCAACCATTGCACATAGACAATCTTTCTCATCTGCTCTGTATCACACTAAATTAAAATGATTAAAATTAATTAATTCCAAGACCATGAAAAGAGTTTCAGCCAGCCTCCTCTTTGGGTACAATAAGGAGTTCTCAAAGTTGAAATTTTGTCAGCAAGGAATGATTTCAGACCAAGATTTTATGGTTCACCTTCTTCATAAAGTTTTACAATGTCTGCCTTTTCTTCCCATTTTCCCATCATTTTTTTTTAAAGAAACTCAGCCAAAGAATTCAGAACTCCTGTATAATGTCTTTTGAATGGGGACAATAGAGCGGTTTATAAGTCTAAGTACTATTGTTATTGCTATCCATCCATCAGAAATGGATTCCATTGCATTTTATTTAACTCCATCATATCTTAACTCATGAAGCAATCCTGACATCATAGCTATCATCTCTGTTATTACTAAATCAACTTTCCTAATATCTTTGCATCAACAGTTTTTGGGCATCCCTGCTGCTTTCTATATGCCATTTCTCTCTGAGAAACTTTAACAGTGTATGAAAATCTGATCTTGCCATTTCTCTTAAATTTACTTTCCCTCGCCCCCCCCAAAAAAAAAACCAAAATGTTTTTCTGCAGAATACTTGAGAATTCATCAGAATTTCTTTGAAATTATTCTTGCCTGTGTTTTTGAGAGAATGGTGGTGTTCTGAATTAGCTAGAGGTGTTTTATATTCTCATCATGACAGTAATTCTCTTCTTTCAAATTTTATAAACATTTGGAAAGCCTGAGAGGCTACAGACTGCTGTAAAAAAAATGTTCCAATGAACAACAGGGCACTTGTCACATTTCTTAGTCAATTTGAAACAAAATAATATGTATAATATAAAAATACAACACTTTGTCCATGACATTTTCACCCAAATTCTCTTCGGTTTTAAAAAAGTACAGTCACAAATTCTCTTTTTAAACAAATTGAGAAGTAGTAGGTGAAATGATGTAGGACAACTTATTTTTGCATAATATGGCTGGATATGGAAGGGGACACGATGGCTCAGTGGTTAAAGAAGCTGGGCTTGCTGGTTTGAAAGCTGAGAGCCTGGGTTTGAGAACCAAGGTGAGAGAATAGAGCTCAAAACGGGGTGAGCTCCTTTACTTGCCCCAGCTCTTGCCCATTTAGCAGTTTGAAAGCATGCAAAGGTCATGCGAAAAGCATTTCTGATGGATGGAAAGGAGTTTGAAAGCATGCAAATGTGAGAAGATAAATAAGTACCACATTGGTGGGAAGGGAACAGCGCTCAGCACAACTTTGGCATATAGCCATGCTACATGTCTTATCACTGAGCTGCAATCTATCATGATCCTTTTAAGCCCTCAGCACATTTTCTGCTCAAATTCCCTTCTCCAGCTTAGGCCAGGCATCCTTCCATCCCAACATATGTCATTTTTAAATATGTTGAGGGGGCACTAGTCCCAGGATAGAACCCAGTTCCTTTGGGAACTGTGGTCAGGAGAAAAAAGAGGCTGTTTCTAACTTACAACATTCAGCTGCTGTCTTTAGTGATGCCAGCCACACACCCATGAGAAGGGTTGTGCCACATCAGGAGATAGTAAGGAGATTGTTGGGAAATTTCACATTTTTAATATGACTTGTGGACCAGGTTTAGGTGTGGTTGGAAAATTTGGAAAACACAAAAGAAGGCTAAAACACTCGTTTGAATCATGTTAAATACAAACAAGAGTCAGATTTCTTTTCTTTTTTGCTGCAAATATTTATTGGAATCCAGCTTATGTGTCAAACATAAGCAAAACAATTCCAGAAAAAGAGAAAGCTATTTCAAAGCAATGCATTGTTAAGTAAAAGTTGTTGCTTAAAGAAGTAGAGCACTCCCCGCTTTGACTCTGTTAAATATTTGGAGTCTGCCTTGTTAAGAAAAGTCAATGAGTACTTGAGAAAATGCATAATTCCCATGTAACATCATGGCATTTCTGAAGTGCCTTCATCTTTGTTAGCTAAGCACCTTTGGCATACAGCCATGCTGGCCACATGACCAGGGATTTTTTTTTTTTGGAAAAATACTTCATTAAACATATTTACACAATTAAAATGAAACAAAACATTCCACTTATTGCAACACGGGCAAGTCAGTGTTCATTCAATTTGACATCTCTCATGTTATGTAGAATGCATAATCATTCACACTTATTACACTGATTTGTAACACAGATTTCCATCCACTTGCTATATTACAAACATACACCTAATTGCAAGTAATATTATTAACTTCCATCATACCTTTTCATCTATCTTTCTTCTGTTCCTTTCATGTCTTCCTTCCAACCAGCTGTACCATAAATTCCAGATCTCACAGTACTCTGTCTCCTCTTTGTTTTTAAGTTCCATTGACAACTTATCCATTTCTACGCAATCCAGAATCTTCTTTATAATCATAATGTTGGGGAGAGTATTTTCACATTTCCAATTTTGGGCAAAAGCAATTCTTGCTGCTGTTAGTATATGAAGTATAATATATAACAATTTTTTGCCAATTTTATGTTTAAAAATCCCTAATAAAAATATCTCTGGTTTCAATTCAATTTTTACTTTTGTAATTTATTCTAACCAGTTTCAGATCTTTCACCTGTTCTATATGTAAATTGGGTGACTCCAAATCTGCAAACCTGATTGGTCACATAAACTAAGCATTGGATTGATTGGTTCACCTAGGAACCCATCCAAAGCAGCTGCTGCTGAAGGCGACAAATTTAAGCAACTGCCATTGGGCTTAAAGCAGGCAGCCCAGCTGTATAAGGCTGGCCTTGGTTTCAGCCAAGTGTTTTGTTTTACTGACTAGTTAATGAATAAATGTGGGTAGCTCGTGTAACAAATGCCAGGAATTAGACCGCCCCACCAAAAGCACCCGTTAAGGACTGGAGAACGCCGCACGGGGGCTTGTCAAGGATCCACATGATTTTGCGGGTCCCTACAAGGGGCTATACCTTTCTGATTGTCGTTGATGGCCTATTCTAATTGGTTAGAAGTAAGTTATGCATCAACGACAACCAAAAACTGGTAATTAGACAACTGGAAACCTTTTGTGCCACCCATGTCTACCGGACGTCCTCGTCTTGGATAATGGGCCAAGCTCACCAGGTATAATACAATTCAGCAATACCTAGCCTCCCTAGGTTATAAACATGCCGCTAACCGCGCCGGCCGTCACCCGGCTGCAAACGGCAGGACTGAGAGAATGGTCCCAGTTTACAAAGAGGGGTTAAAAGAATCGGAGACCAGAGAAACATATGAACAAAAAGAGCAATAAAAGACTCACTGTTTTGGAAGAGAACTTGCGTGAAGAGCGCATCGGAAGGGGCCAGCCAGCCAGCTCACCTGCCGCGGAGAAAAACGGGAGGGAGCGGCGAAACCGCCAGCCTAAGAAACTCAGGCTGGAGGTTAAAATGGCTGACTCACCCTTCCAGACGTTCCAGGAGAAGACGGACGACACAAAAGCCCCATCCGAACCGTCGAAGTTTTCACTAGAATGAACCGCGCAAGTCAAGTCGAGTCCGGGAAAAGCTCCCACCTTACCTTGCGAAGAGCTACGTCACCAACGTAGGATGAACTAGACGGGGGGTGTTCTATATGTAAATTGGGTGAACTCGCAAATCTGCAACCTGATTGGCCACATAAACTAAGCATTGATTGGTGTCACTAGGAACCAATCTCAAAGAGCTGCTGAAAGGCGGCAAAATTTAGAACTGCATTGGCTACAAGCAGGCAAAGCCAGCCTGTATAAAAGGCTGGCCGTTGGTTTCAGCGTTCCTGTTTACTGACTAGTTAAGAATAAAGCCTTTGTTGTTGGAACCCGGTCTACCTCGTGTGTTTTCCGAGCAAAACATCACCAGTATTTTTTCGCTTTTGGGCAGGGACCAGGGAAATTTTCTTTGGACAATGTCGACTACCTCATCCAAGAAACAGACATGAGCAACATGCCCTAGACTCAGACCCAATTGGCAAGAAAAACTTTTACCTTTACTGGATGTGGAAAAGTGAGGTGGTTTTTTTTTCTCTTTTGATAGGTGCAGCACATTGCTGATTCTTTAATATATCAGATCACCCTGAATCCTTCTCACAGGTCCTGCTGCTAAACTAGGTTACCAATATTTTGAATCTAGGCATCTGATTTTCCTTCTTAAGTGCAGATTCCTACATGTCTTACCACTGAGCTGCAATCTATCATGATCTTTTTGAGCCCTGAGCCTATTTTCTGTGAACAATTCCCTGCTCCTGCTTGGTGTCATCTTCAAATTGGCCAGGCATCCTTCAGTCCCAACATACAAGTCATTTTAAAAATGTTGAGCACTGGTCCCAGGACAGAACCTTGAGGCATCCCATTGAATACAACCTTCCACTATGACATGGATCCATGAAATTACGTACCCTGTGGTAAGATGGGCAGCCAATAAATTTGAAAAGAAAGAGAGAGAGAGAGACAGAGACAGAGAGACAGAGAGAGAGAGACAGAGAGAAAGAAAGAAAGAAAGAAAGAAAGAAAGAAAGAAAGAAAGAAAGAAAGAAAGAAAGAAAGAAAGAAGGAAAGAAAGACATTGGGTATGGTTAATTCATGATAGTCTAGTTTTTCACTGGATTAAGGATGATTAGAGAGGACTGCAGATCAACAATGAGATAGACCTTTTGCCACCCATCACTTTGCAAGAAAGTCAGTTGCTGCTATGACTTGGAAACAGAAGCAAAACAGGAAGATTCAGGAGCCACAGAAGGGACACCAAGAGTCATCAGCATATGGTTTTCTGTCAGTTCAGACATAAGTTACTAGCACTACAGCTCAAAAGAGGGTGAGGGGAGAAAAAGAATTACAGACTCCAGCACTATAGGGGAATAAATTGTCCAAAAATATTCATGGCATCCACAACATATGAGAACAGTCAGAAAGCTATCGCAAATTTCAGATGTTTATTGATACAGAGAGGTGTTTTTTTTTTTCCCATAAAAATCTTAGTTGTTAAATTGATATGATCTTTCAGGTTCTTTTGTATAATTGTTTTATTCCGGACTACACATTAACCAAAGTTATGGAAGTAGTTTAAGGGATAGATATTATTATGCAAAAGTTGAAGTTATTTTGCATTCATGGTATAGCTATTAACACTTCTACAAAGCCAGGGGACATTGCCTGTTCTCCAGTTCTGTGATTATAGTGCAAAGAAGCCATCTAGCATTCTCACTAAGAGGATTTTAGCCTAAGATTGTCACAACCTATTAAAGCAAATGAAGCTTGGCATTTCATAAAAGGGGGAAATGCTTTAATTTGATTGTGAGAAATAGAATGTCTCATCTCCATGGTTCCTATTTCAGTTTATCCTACTCTAATGGTATAAGTACGTTCCAACCTGTGATTATTTCAAAATCTCCACACTTGACAAGAGAAACATGACATTATTTCCCTACTGAGGAGTTACAATAGCTTTTTTTACACATTTTTGGTGGTGGAAAAAACATAACAGAAGGAGGGGGGAAGTGAATCCTCCTAGAAAAGAATGAGAGATGCAAATCTAAACTTGAATGGAACAGGTCTTCGATGTAATCCACATTGTAGAGATTGAATTCTGTGTCTCTGATCTGAATGAAAGAGAGACCCAACCTAGGACTAAGGAGAAATTTCCTGACAGTGAGAACAATTAGTGGAACGGATTGCCTTCAGAAGTTGTGGGTGCCCCATCACTGGAGGTTTTTAAGTAAAGACTGGACAGCTATTTGTCTGGAATCAGTGGTGGGATTTCAAATTGCGTGCTACCGGTTCTGTACGCTTCGCTCATGCATGCTGCACACTAAGATCACTTCCTGCCTGCATGCAGCACTCACAGATCACTTTGCATGCACGTGTGGAACTCAAAGATCGCCCTTGGTGAGGTGAGCTGTTTTTTTAGCTCAGCTGAGGAGCAGCAATCCACTCTGCTGTGCAAATCAGCTGAGCTAAAAATCAATGGAATATAGGATGAGAAAGGGCAGGGCAGGGCAGGGCAGGGGGGCAATCAGAGTCGATATTTGCCGGCTCTCCAAACTGGTCAAAATTTTTGCTTCCAGTATGCCAGAACCGGTCCAAACCGACTGAATACCACCTCTGTTTGGAATGATATTATAGGGTCTCCTGCATGGGCAGGGGGTTGGACTAGAAGACCTCCAAGGTCCCTCCTGACTCTGTTACTCTGTTATGTTGTATGCTGTTACTCTGTTATGTTGTGTATTCTGCATTCTGTATTCTGATCTGATGCTGTTGTATTAAAGACCCTTTGGCAGTCTAACAAGTACTTATAACCAGATAAGCCCCCAGAGGCCTCCACTGAATCAAAATGCATACCAAATTGACAATAGCCAAGTATTTTTTTCAATAAGGAAAATTAGAAGGGATATTTGGCTAAATTTCTTAGAAACAACAACTCCCTTCCTCCCTTGAGGTTAATTAGAAAGAGAAGAACTTTCTAAAAGCTTTTGATTTAGAGCAAAGGTCTCAAACCTGTAACTTGTTCTCTGCATGACAACCTTTAAATTTTCTACAACCTGAAACAGTACTGTAAGTGTTGATCTTCAAAAATACATTTATATTACTCATCAAGCCTGATAGTGGTGTGCTGGTTAATGAAAAATGTTAGCGAAGTGGGCAAAGTGAAATGGCTGTGGAATCATAGAATGTGTGATGACCCAGCATGGGATACAAAACAAACAGTCACAGAAAACAGATGAAGCCCCTTTTATTCCTTCATTTTGCTTCCAAGCTCCGAATATTCTTGATGGAAGACAAAAACTTCCACACAAACAGTTACAAGAAGAAGGAAAAAAGTAACACAAACCAAGCAAGATAAGGACTGGAGGACGTCCAGAGATATCACACACTGGGAAGGATGCCAAACTCAGAGAGGAACCATAAACTAGAAATATTTCCATGCTTTGTTTCCAGCATTCGCCCGTATGCAGGTCCTCCTCTTATTCAGTTGTCACACCTGCAACCCATGAAGAGGATCAAGATCCTCTCCTCCCAAGTAGACCACGTCTCTCTCTTATCCTCTCCTCCCTGCGTGCTTTAGGATGGAGAGGAGGTGGGCCTGGGTCCTCCTCTGACTGCTCAGCCGGCCTCTGCCCTTCCCCAGCCTCCTCCACAACCTCCGGAGCCACACTTCCACTCCNCTCCGGAGCCACACTTCCACTCCCTGTTGGCTGTTCCTTCTCTCCCTCAGAGTCAGTCTCCACCAGGGGCATGACAGAATAAAGAATCATAGGGCTAGAAGAAAGTTTTCTAATCCAACCTGATGCCCAAATCAGGAGTCCTTATACCACCCTAGACAAACAGTGGTCCAATCTTTACTTGAAAACCTCCAGCAAAGGAGCACCCACAACTCCAGAAAGCAAGTTGTTCCATTGATTAATTGTTCTCAGAATATTCCTCCTTATTTCCAGGTTGGATCTCCCTCTCATGAGATTCCATTAATTGGTCGCCATGATGTAAAAAAGATGTTGACATCAGTGGTAGGGTTCAAAAAATTTTACCACTGGTTCTGTGGGCATGGCTTGTTGGGCGTGGCTTGTTGGGCGTGGCTTGGTGGGTGTGGCTTGGTGGGCATGGCAGGGGAAGGATACTATAAAATCTCCATTCCTTCCCCATTCCTGAGGGAAGGTTATTGCAAAATCTCCATTCCCACCCCACCCCACTAACCTGCTTTCCAGCTCCGTTCTCCTGCGAAGGGCAACAAAAGAAGACCTAGCTCATCAGCTGGGACTCGGGAGGCAGAGAATAGATGGGGGCAGGGCCAGTCAGGGGTGGCATTTGCTGGTTCTCTGAACTACTCAAAATGTCTGCTACCAGTTCTCCAGAACTGGCCAGAACCTGCTGAATTACCAGCTCTGGTTGACACTCTAGAAAGAGTGCAGAGAAGAGCAACAAAGATGATTAGGGGACTGGAGGCTAAAACATATGAAGAACGGTTGCA
>BHFT01028620.1:0-161938 GCA_004320025.1 Laticauda laticaudata
GTAGGGGGCGTGCATAAGCGCACCAACATGCCTACCATCCCTGTCCTATTGTTTCTTTTATTTTTCTTATATGTACCAATTTCATGTATTCATAACTTTGAATACTATACCTAATACTATAACTATACCTATTATCTTGTAAGCAATTGACAAATCAAACAAATAAACAAATAAATGACTACTTCAGCTTCAAACACAATAATACATGGGCAAACAACCGACACAATCTCAAAGTAAACTGCTCCAAACTCGATAGCAGAATATACAACTTCAGGCAGAGTGGTCAATGCCTGGAACGCCCTACCCAACTACGTGGTTACAGCCTCAACCCTTCATAGCTTCAACCTCAAACTGTCTACTGTGAACCTCACCCCATTCCTGAGAGCTCCTTCAAGGGGGCATGCATAAGCGCACCAGCATGCCTCCTGTCCCTGTCCTACAGTCCCCATTTATCTGTATTTACTTCCCTTGTTCCTGCTTATGTTCATTGCCTACACTTGTGATCTTGTACATGTTTGGCAAATAAAATAAATAAATAAACATTGAATTATTTCTCACTCCACCCTCTAACCTCTGCACATGCTCCCTTGAATCTCGCCATCAGCTGGAAAGCCAGAACCTATCCTTGAAATGAGAGATCCTATCCTTTGCACATGGAAGGATGTGATTCCACAATGAGCCAGATGCTTCTCTCTCTTTTGTTTTTTATTTTATTTTTGTTTTAACCGGATCTTTTTCTGCCTACCACACCTCTTGAGTGAGTCACAAGACAGCCTGACTGCCCTCTTTGTTCCTGGCATCAGACATAGTGCCCAGAAGGCTTTAAAAGACTTTTTAAAAAGTCAATAGAAAAAAAAATAGATAAAAAGTGCTCTGAACTGTCAAAGAACAAAGAAATGACAAGATTAATGTTTAAAAAAGAGGTGAATTGTTTCCGAGGCAGGGTGGAATGGAAGTTGAAAACTGGGCGTCAAACATTCAAACTTTCTCTTTTGCTGCACCTAACAAAATAACAGAATGGGAAAGAGACCTTGGAGGTCTTCTAGTCCAACTCCTGCACAAACAGGAGACCCCTATACCAGTGGTCACCAAACAGTGGGCCAGGGACCACTGGTGGTCTGCAAGAAAATTTTGATGGTCTGCAGAGAAATGTCACTCCCAAAGCAATTAATCGAGGATGTATGGCAACACAAGTCTGCACACCCCACATGGCCCATGGGAACACAAGGCTTGTGTCACTTGTATTGCGAATAACATGGAGAGGGGAAAAGGGTGGAGGGGGCGAACTTGCCCCACTCACCTGGCCTGGCCACTGGGCTGCTTCTTTCCACTTCTTTCTCCTTCTACATTTGGCTGCACGCAATGAAAACAGCAAAAGTCTTTCTTTCTCTCCCCCAAACACCGGCAGAAATGAGTATTTGGGACTCTGCAAGGCCTCCTGCTCGAAGGGGCTGTGCTGGCAAAGTCTCATTCCTGGTGGAGTTTGGGGGAGAGAAAGAAAGACTTCTGCTGCTTTCCTTGCATGAAGCCAAAAGTCTCTCTTTCTCTCCCCAAGAGAACTGAGCTGGAGACGGTATCCTGCGATTCCAAATAAAGAATGATTGATCAGTAGGAAAACGGGGTAGGGAACTTTCCTGCAGACTTTTTTGGGGATTTTCCTGGGGTCTCTGGTCCGCAGGATTTAAAATTATGAGTTTGGTAGTCCCTGAGGTCCAAAAGGTTGGCGATCCCTAAACTAAACTAAACCCCTGCCCTATATCATTCCAGATAAGTCTGTTTTTAAAATGGATGGAAAGGAATCCAGGCCTGGAGACTAAAACATAAGAAGAATGATTACAAGAACTGGATATGTCTAGTTTAGTGAAAAGAAGGACCGGGGGGACATGAGAGTATTGCAGTATTGGAGGGGCTGCCACAAAGAGGAGGGGGTCAACTTATTTTCCAAAGGACCAGAAGAGAACAGAAGAAGCAATGGATGGAAGCTACTCAAGGAGAGAAGCAACCTGGAATTAAGGAGAAACTTCCTAACAATGACAACAATTAACCAGCTTGCCACCAGAAGTCGTGGGTGCTTCATCACTGGAGTTTTTTAAGAACAGACTGGACAGTCACTTGTCTAAAATGGTGAAGGCAGTGGTAGGATTCAGATAATTTAACAACCAGTTCGGCTGAATTGGTATGAACCGGCTGAATCCCAGCACTGGCTTGAGCCGGCGGGGCGGGTTGGACTAGAAGACCTCCCAGGTCCCAACTCTGTCATTCTGACCACATTAAGCCTAGCAACCCCTGTGAACTTGACTCGAGTCTTCCAGGGGAAACAGCGTCTGGGGAAATGTCATTTTTATCTGCATATATGGCAGAAGAATGAAGGAGCTCCTTCCAGGTGCAATTCATCACAAGCTCTGGCCACCGCTGCCGACTCTGAAGTGAAGTTTCCATCTGTGTGACTCCCGAAATATGTGGCTTGGCGTGGCGCCTTCGACACCGCAAGGTGTGAAGAAGCTGTGACATTAGGAAGATCTCCGCACTCTGGATTTTCTCAATTTAGCGCAGTGGCTTTGAATTCTAAATCCCAAACAAACAAATAATACCAATAATAATTTAAAAAATCAAATACAACCAATTTAAAAAAGTTTCTTTAAAGCTACCACTTCGCCTTTTTCTCATACGCCACGAAAAGCCAAAGTTACGACATGCGAGATGTCATGATCCCACCATTATTATTAGAACTATGCACAGTGGAACTTTTTACTCTCTCCGTTCAAAGTTCAATTCCTGGCCCTCTGGCTGAATGCAGGTAGTTCTTGGCTTATGACCACAATGGACCCTCTATCTCTGTCGTTAAGTGATACCTTTGTTAAGTGAATATTGTCCCATATTAATGACCTTTCTGACCCATGTTGCTAAGTAAATCCCTGCGGCTGTGAAGTTACTGGCACCATTGTTAAGCGAATCTGTCATACCCCTGGTGGAGACTGACTCCAAGGGAGAGGAGGAACAGCTAACAGGGAGTGGAAGTGTGGCTCCAGAGGTGGTGGAGGAGGCTGGGGAAGGGCAGAGGCCGGCTGGGCAGTCAAAGGAGGACCCAGGCCAATCCCCTCTCCATCCTAGGGAACACAGGGAGACGGGAATGTCATGGTCTACGGGGGAGAAAAGGGCCTTGATCCTCTTCATGGGCTGCAGATGTGACAACTGAATAAGAGAATGGACCTGCGTACTGGCGAATGCTGGAAACAAAGCATGTCAATATCTCTAGTTTATGGTTCCTCTCTGAGTTTGGTGTCCTTCCCAGTGTGTGCTCTGTTATCTGTGGACATCCTCCAGCCCTTATCTTGCCTGCTTTGTGTTGCTTTTTTCCTCCTTCTTGTAACTGCTTGTGTGGGAGTTTTTTGTCTTCCGTCAAGGATATTTGGAGCTTGGAAGCAAAGTGAAGGAATAAAAGGGGCTTCAATGGGTTTTTGTGACTGTGTTATTTTGTATCTCCACTCTGGGTCATCACAGAATCCCCCATTGATACTACTTGTCAAGTGGTCACAAAAGGGGGACTCTGCAACCGTCATAAGTGTGAACCAGTTGCCAAGTGCCAGAATTTTGATCACACGACCACAGGAAGGCTGCAAGTTGTAAGTTGTGAACAAGGGTCATAAGTGTGAAAATCGGTCCCATTTTTTCCCCCAGCGCCATTGTAACTTCAAACAGACACTAAGGGAACAGTCATAAACTTAGGACTGCCTGCCCTGCATGACTTGCAAAAACTCTTCAAAATTGAGAATAACTGGTAAACGTTTTTCGATTTAGCACAGGGGCATTGAATTCCAAATCCCAAACAAACAAATAATAATAATACTAAAAAATTCAAATACAACCAATTAAAAAAAAAGGTTCTTTAAAGCTACCACTTCACCTAATAGCTCGCTCCACAAAGCACTTCTAAATGGACCCTAATCCATCACGGAGCGTAAACACTAATAATGATGATGATAATAGTGGCCAATTTGCCTTCAATCAGCACATTTCCCAGTAAAAAGTCCTTTATACCAAATTTAATTAAGTGCTTTTTGGCGGAGGAAAAAGCCTTTTTCTATTTTTCGGCTAGACGGGGATGAAGCTTTTGTCCATTTGGGTATTCTGGATATCCATTGTCTTCCCTTAATGCTTTCAGTAGCAAAGAGCCCTTATCACAGCTCAACAATTAATAATTGATATAGAAAATTTTGATAGACAGATTTACAAAGGGGAGATCTCCCTTACTTATCTGTCTGTGTCTCTCTCTGTGCCTTTCTCTGTGTGTCTCTGTCTCTGTCCCTCTCCATCTATGTATATATCTCTTATATCTGTCTGTCTATCTATATCTATATCTATCTATCTATCTATCTATCTATCTATCTATCTATCTATCTATCTATCTAATCTCTCTAATCTCTCTCTCTCTCTCTCCATCTATGTATCTCTCTATATCTATCTAGCTGCCTGTCTATCTGTCTCTATCTATCTTTCTAATCTCTTTAATCTCTTTCTCCATCTATGTATCTCTATATCTGTCTGTCTATCTATCTATCTATCTATCTATCTATCTATCTATCTATCTATCTATCTATCTATCTATCTGCTTTGTCGTTTCCAACATTTAGGGTTAAAAATATTTAGCTAGCTCCAGCGTTGTGCTGGTAGATTTCTCATTGCTTCTCTATCCTTACACACCATCAAATTTCTCTGTAGAATCTTCCAATCCCTTTAAAGCAAATTTGAAAGATATCCAAAGGAAGCAAGGTATAATTTTGCAAATGTTGTGTTGATGGAAAGGTTTTGATGGAAAGATTTTCCCAGATAGTCCTCGACTTACAACCAGGGTTGGGATTCAGCTGGTTCGGACTGGTTCAGATGAACCGGATGTTAAATTTACATCTGGTTCATCGAACCATTAGTTGAACTGACCAGCTGATGATGGATAGAAAGGATCTTTAAAAAACAACAAGAAGATTGGCTGTACTAAGAGTTACTGTAAAATAGATTGCAGAATTAGGAATAGGAGGTAAGTACTTGCAAAGTACTTAAGTCGTAAATACTTGCAAAGATGTATTCCAACCTAAACCCTAACTGTTGGAAATGCAAACAAGCCCAAAGTACCTTCTTCCATATCTGGTGGCTATGCCTGGAAATTAAAAAAAATATTGGATCAAAATACAAAAATGGCTAAATGAAATCACCCACTGTTGAATAGAGTTGAAGCCTGAATTGTTTCTCTTGGGGATTATTAAGGGTAAATACCCTGAAAAGATTAAAGATTTGATTATACATATTATTACGACAGCAAGAATTGCACTAGCACAAGCTTGGAAAATGTCTACCATACCGTCAGACTAATTAATAATCCGAAAAATTTTTGAATGCGCAGAAATGGATAGACTCACCATAGAACTGAATAACAAGAAAGACTCGGAATATTATGCAACTTGGAACAAATTGTATCAATAGATAGACACTACAAATATGAAAGATATAGGTTAAAAATAAGTTAATTTTTTTGTATATCCATATGATTAATGAGAACCTGTTAAAATGGATACAAATTTGGAATGTATGAATATAGCCAATAATTTTTTGTACTGTCAGAGAAGGATGATGAATTGCATCAACTTATTTTTCTTTTTATAGACATATTTATATTTTAATATTTTAATTTCAATAAAGGCTGTTTAAAATTAAAAAGAAAAAGAAATTAGGAAGAAGGGGAATATTGTTATACATATTTTTGCATAATGGATTGAAAATGAATGGTAGAGGTTGAGATCAGATTTTGAAAAAGGGTGTTATCAGGTATACTCAAGAACAATGTTACTACTATTAGAAGGATGTAGCAAATATTGAATAACTGAAGAATGAAGGACTATGTGCTGACACAAATTATGTATCATAACATTAGAACCACATAAGTTGGATTAATGTAGTAATTGTCATTTGTATCAATATTATTTTTGTATCAAAATGAATGACACTCAGATGCCACCCTGTCCATGCAATAATATTGATCTATATTTAAAAATAAAAAACTTCATGGCAAAAAAAAACAAAAACGATTTTGCCTTCAACATTTCCCCCTAGTTCCTGGAGAGAGTTTTTTAAGCCATTGAAGAAGTGATTGCTATTCAAAATATATAATTGTTTATGGAACATATAAGAATTATTATGATAATATGAGGAAGGGAATTTCATGTGGAACCTGATGGAAAATATATACGCATATAGTTTATAGTAATAGATAAAAAAGAATTATATTGTTATTAGATTATACAATTTGTTAAAATAAATTAAGATGGAAAGTATGATTTGTGCAATTTAATGGGATTAAAAGAGGGATCTCGTATAGAAAATGTAAGGATTGGGAAATTAACAGTCAAAAGGAGAAAATATGGGATAACACAAATTAAAATGGATTATTATTTGAAGAATATAATTTCCTAAAATTAGCCAAGATGACAATTACAATGAACATGTACTAAAAATGATTTGAAGAATGTAGTAATTGGTATAAAGTAATGTATGAGAATATTGAAGAAAGCTTATAGTATGAATGTGTAAATATGGTCGTGTTTGCTTTGAAATGTTAAACGACTTGGATCCACACTGTTCACATAAAGATGTATTTAGTTTAGTTTAGTTTAGTTCAGGGGTCACCAACCTTTTGGACCTCAGGGACCACCAAACTCATAATTTTAAACCCCACAGACCAGAGACCCTGTGGAAAATCCCCCAAAAAAGTCTGCAGGAAAATCTCCCACCCCGTTTTCCTACCGATCGATCATTCTTTATTTTGGATCGCAGGACACCGTCTCTAGCTCCGTTCTCAGAGGGAGGGAGAGAGAGAGAGACTTTTGGCTTCGTGCAAGGAAAACAGCAGAAGTCTTTCTTTCTCTGCCCCAAACTCCGCCAGAAATGAATCTCTGAGACTTGTCGCTTCAGTGCAGCCTCTTAGAGCAGGAAGCCTTGCAGGGTCCCAAAGACTCATTTTTGGCAGAGTTTGGGGGAGAGAAAGAAAGACTTTTGCTGCTTTCCTTGTATGCAGCCAAAAGCAGAAGAAGAAAAAAGTGGAAAGAAGCAGCCCGATGGCCAGGCCAGGTGCGTGGGGTGCATGGAGCAAGTTCTCCCCCTCCACCCTTTCCCCCCTCCCCTCACTACCTGGTGTTGTTCACAATGCAAGCAACACAAGATTTGTGTTCCTATGGGCAATGTGAGCGGCTCAGGCTTGTGTTCCTATGCAGCCTGGATTAATTGCTTTGTGGGGGAAATTTCTCTGCGGACCACCAAAATTTTCTCATAGACCACCATGAGACCACTGGTTTAGTTTATTGTCCTTGCACCTCATACAATGAAATTAAATAGCATCTTCAATGTTGTTTAAATAAAATACAAACATACCTCCTTCGCATTCTATACAATGGAATTGAAAACCCCGGATATTGCTCTGTACAGTAGAATTCAATTTAAAGAAATAAAAATAAAAAACTCGAAGGGGGGGAAAAAAGAAAAACAGAAATGTTTTCTCCTTTTCCTGGCTGGCCAAAGGCATCTGTAGCTACAATCTGTTCAACTCCATCGTGTAGGAACATAGGAAATCAAAAAAATGGGAATGAGGAATCAGGCCTGGAGACTATCAACCTCATACCAATAGGATTTCCTGTCAGTACTCAGGACAGGCAAACAGGACGCTTCCAACTCATGGCGGCATCTTCTTTGGTCCTTTGGAGTGAGCTGTACAGTCGAGAGAACATTACAACGAGCAGAACTTCAGGCTGTCCTGCAATTACAATGGTTCGTTGAGTGACCGTTGAAAGTTGGCCCTGAAAAAAAAAAATGTAGGAACTTTTTTTTCACCCTTACAGCCCTTGCGACATCCCCATAGATGTTGTGGTTCACTGGCATCAGGAATGGATGACTGAGGTCTCAGAGAACGAGAACTCAGATGAGGAGCCTGCATGGGATGCAGGGATGGGGCCAGGACTACCGGGGAGTGGAATGCGGCCTTTGGAGATGATGGAGGCTGGCGGCAGTGAGGAAGAGGCCGCCGAGGAGCCTGTGCCCAGTGTGTGCAGGGCTGCTCGAAGGAAAGAGCAGCTGCAGCAGCACAGGCGACTTGGGAGTAAGGCTGCAAGGTAATGGCCCCTCCCTTAAGAGATAAAAGCCAGCTGAGAAACTGCAGTTCTTTGCAGGAAGCAAAGAGGTTCTCACACTCAAGTCTTGTGGATATCCGGAGTATCTTGATCGGTGTTTGGAGACTCTTTGTGTTTGAAATATTCCTTAGTAACTTAATCTAGTGTTCTTGGCAGCCTTGCGCAACCTTGGCAAGCCTTGTTCTTATCAGAGACCATTAGTTTGAAACAGCCTTTTAACCGGGAAGGAACAGAATTAGTAAAGAATCATTAAAAGGTTTTGCTGTTACCTTCCTTTCGTTTTTGTTTCCTTGGAACAAGGAACAACAGGTAAAACTCTGGACACTTGGCCACTGACTCATATTTATTTCTTTATTTATTTCTTGTAAAATGTTTTTTATTTTTATCTACAACAAATCCATTCCATTTCAATCGTGCGTCGATTAGGTACATATTTCAGTTATTTAACCATCATTAATAATGTTCATCTTGTCAAATTTACCAATACCACAGTAATCACATTCCCATGAAAATAGTATAAATGAAGTCCAATATATCTATGACATTACTTTACTCGACAAATACATCCAATCCCTTTTAATTTGTTCTATTCTCCTCCATGCTGCAGCGAGAGCCCAGGATGGTGGAATTGGGTAGCCTCCTTCTTATGACATCATTAAGCTGAGTCTGTACTTGTATTTAAAAAGCCAGCCCCCGGAGAATCCCCAGCTTTGACTCAGCTTCTTTAAGTCACAAGCTGTGTTTCTGAAAGCGTAAGTGTTTTATTCAGCTATTTTTGACAGAAGCCACCCTTGCTTCGATCAGCTCCCGGGGATCCAGGCAGCTGCAACCATATAGCTGTGATGGCGAACCTATAGCATGCATGCTGGAAGTGGCATGCAGAGCCATTATTGCCAGCCCCTTGAGTCCTTGCCCAGAGCAGGTCTACTGCGCATGTGTGTGCACCATCCATCCAACAGCTGATTGTCGGGTATCTGGTGCTCATGCGTGGGATGAGCAGGGTGAGCATGCGCATGTGCAGAGATGAGAGGAGCATGGGGGGGTCACTCACATGTGCACAGAGACGTGCAGCACACGGGAAGGGTTGTGCACACATGTGCAGGGGCGTGGGGGGGGGAACCCGTGCGCATTGCCTTCTGGGTGCTGGCATGTGAGCGTGCAAGCTCAATTATTGGCACAGGAGCCCAAAACGGTTAGCCACTACTGCTGATTCAGATCCTGCTTTTTCTTTAATTTCTAATGTCAGTCTATTCATTTCTGCACATTCAAATATTTTTTCAATTATTTTCCCCTCTATTGGTGTCTTATCACCCTTCCAGTTTTGGGCAAATACAATTCTATCTGCTGTTGGGACATGTATAATTAAGTAAATCTTTTCTTTTCTATAACCTTCTGTATTCCTATACATTAAAATAAGAGTTATAATAACAAAGACGGTCGAGGGGTTATCTTAATTTGGACTTTAAAGGAGCACAAATGTAGTTCAGCCATGGTTTTTCTCCTAGTCTTAGGTCCTCATAGAGTAGGGAAGAACACTGAGCTGGTAAATGTAGCAATCCTTTGTAGACCCTTTCTCTCTCTCTCTTTCTCTCTTTCTTTCTCTTTCTCTCTCTCTATTTCTCTCTGTTACTCTTTCTTTCTCCCAATTTCTCTCTCTCTCCCTCTCTTATTCTCTTTCTCCTCTCTCTCTCTCTCTCTCTTTCTCTTACTCTCTCTCTCTTTCTCTCTCTCTTATTCTTTCTCTTTCCCTCTCTTATTCTTTCTCTTTCTCCCCCTCTCTTTCTCTCTCTCTCTGTCATTCTCTCTTTCTCTCTCTTATTCTCTCTCTCTCTCTCCCTTTCTCCCTTTCTTTCTCTCCCTTTCTCTCTTTCTTATTCTCTCTCTTTCTGTCTCTTTCTCTCTCTCTCTTCTCCCCTCCTCTCTCTTTCCTTGCTGGAATAGTCACACCACCTCCATTTCTTGGAACAATGTGGAATGCGCAATGATTCAGTGTGCAGGCATGCTCTCTATCCCTAGCTAGATCCCTAGCAAGGTTTTACACCTGGGCAGGAAAAAAAACCCGGAGGTTGAAGTACAGTATGGATGAGGCAAAACTTAGCTCAAAGACTGTGAGAGGGACCTTGGAATCTGATTCTGAAGGGATCATACTGAGCATAGGCACCAAAGATATTTGAGAAGCAACATGGGTAGAGTTTGGTCATGAGCTACAAGTCGGGGAAAGGATTTCTATGCACGGAAGAATGGTTGTGATGTTGACATTAGAACAAGGCTTCGAATTTGGCTTCCGAAGAAGTCTATTCTAGCAACCTCCCTCATAATCTTTCCTCCTCATTTGAGGTGATTTCTAAATAATTATTTCAGCCTTGCTGTCCATGTGTCCAACTCCAAATATTTATGTCTGAATGCCTAGTGAGCTATGCATGTCCAACCATGAATGCCAAGAAAAATATACCAATCCCTTAAAGTGTGAGCCAGCCGTGTGCGGCAGCAGCCAAAAAGGCCAAGACAATCCTGGGTTGTATTAACAGAGGCACAGAATCAAAATCATGTGAAGTGTTAGCACCGCTTTATAAAGCCTTAGTAAGGCCCCATCTGGAATACTTGCGTCCAGTTTTAGTCACCACATTACCAAAAAGATGTTGAGACTTTGGACAAAGTGCAGAGAAGGGCAATTAAGATGATTTTAAGGCCTGGAGACTAAAACAAATGAAGAACTGTTGCAGGATTTGGGTTTGGCCAATCTAGAGAAAAGAAGGATTGGGGGTGACATGATAGCGGTGTTCCAATATTTGAGGGGCTGTCAAAAAGAAGAGGGGGTCAAAATATTCTCCGAAGCACCTCAAGGCAGGACAAGAAACAATGAATGGAAACTAATCCAAAGAGAAGCAACTTGGAATTAATGAGAACCTTCCTGTCGGTGGTTAACAATTAACCAGTGGAACTCTTTGCCACCAGAAGTTGTGGGGGCTCCATCCCTGGAGGCTCTTAAGAAGAGATCAGACAGCCACTTGCCTGAAATGATAAGAGGCTCTTCCACTCTACTATTCCAGACAAGTGCATGTCCAATCTTTTCTTAAAAACCTTGAGCAAGGGGGGGTTGGTCTCGAAGACCTCCAAAGTCCCTTCCGGCTCTATTCAGCCTCCCCCCCCCCCGGCTTCCCCAGAAGCCCTTCTTCCAGATGTTCAATCCTAGGTACCTCGCTTTCTTCCCCCCCCCCCATCCCAAATAAGCGAGCTCCAAGCGCACACGCTCCTAGCCTCTTGGAAACCAGCCCTCCTTTGCGCACCGCTTCCCTTCCCTTTCCTCTCCGTGTGCGGGTCCCCCTGCGCCGGGGCGAGCGAGCCGGCGAGGTCCCCACCCTCGCACCCCTAAAGCCCGGCCGGGTTTCTTGCAAAGACGCGCCCCCCCCCTCCTCTTTCCTCCCCTGCCCGCCACTTGCTCGCCTTCTGCGCGTCCGGCTCTTGCGCGGCTTCCCCGACAAGAGGCGGCGACGGCTGCGGAAGCCGGCAGAGGCGGTCGCTGGAGCCGAGGCGGGGCCGGGTTGGAGCCTGGCGGTGGCGGCCGCTCCTCCTCGGCTTTGATCCCCTCCACCGCCTCCATCTCCGCCCAGGGAAGAGCAAAGAGCCCGGGCGGAGGAGGAAGGAGAGGAGGAAGAAGAGGAGGAGGAGGAGGAAAAAGAGAGGAAGGAGGAGGAGGAGNGAAGGAGAGGAGGAAGAAGAGGAGGAGGAGGAAAAAGAGAGGGAGGAGGAGGAGGAGGAGGAGAAAAGAGAGAGGGAGGAAGAGGAGGAGAAGAAAAAGAGAGGGAAGAGGAGGAAGAGGAGGAGAAGAAAAAGAGAGGGAGGAGGAAGGAGGAGGAGGAGGAGGAGGAGAAAAAAGAGGAGGAGAAGCAGGGAGCGGCTGTTGCGCCCGTCGGACTCCGCCGCCTTTCCGCGCTCCTGCCCCGCCGCTTCCCGTGCCCGGGCTGGGTCTCCTGCGCCTCGGCCGGCCGACGGCGGAGGGAAGATGGCCGGGGCCGGGGCCGAGGCGGGGCTGAGCGCCGCCGGGCTCCGGGAACAGCCGCCGGGGGACCCCGGGGGCGCCGCCGTCCCGCTCCCGGCTCCCGCAGCCGCCCCGGGCGAAGAGTCGTCGGACAGCGAAGGGGAGCCCGAAGGACCGCAGAAACTCATCCGCAAAGTCTCCACCTCGGGGCAGATCCGGAGCAAGGTGGGCGCCGCCGTCCCGGGATTGGAGGGGAGGGGAATTGGGGCGGCGGGGGGGGGGGGTCTGCGCTGCCCCTTTGCCTCGGGGTGGGGGGGGGGCGGGCGGGGAAAGACGGGAGCTGAGCGCAGCGGCGGCGCCTGCTTGCCTTGTGCGGCCGCCTCTCCTGCTTGCCTGTCCGGTTGCGCGCAGCCGGAGGGGTCCCAGCCGCCTCCTGCCCTTCCCTTCCCCGCGTCCGGGAGGCAGACAGCGCTGGTGGGGAGGGGAGGGGGAGGTGACCCAGGTCTGCCTGCCTGCCTGCCTCTGCTTCCTGCCCTGCCCTGCCCTCCCCTCCCCTCCGGAGCTCTGGCTCGCCGGGCCACGGTGGATCGCGCTTCAGATTGTGCTGCGCGTGGAAGGGCCCTTGGAGGGCGTCCAGTCCGACCCCTTCACTCTAGCAAGAGACCCCGTGCCACTGACAGGTACAGGGGCTGTCCAGTCTCTTCTTCAAAGCCTCCAGTGATGGAAGCCACTCCCAACTTCTGAAGACGAACTGTTCAGAATAACAAGAGTTGGGACTTTGGAGATCTTCTAGTCCAACCCCCTCTTCAAGGCGGAGAACCTATCCCATTTAAAGGTACAGGGGCTTTCCAGTCTTTTAAAAGCCTCCAGTGATGAAGCCACTCCCAACTTCTGAAGGCAAATTATTCAGAATAACAGAAGGGACCTTAGAGGTCTTCTAGTCCAACCCGGTTCAAGCAGGAGAACCTTTACCATTTCAGACAAGCGGCTCTCCAGTCCTTCTTAAAAGCCTCCAGTGAGGAAACATCCACAGCCTCTGGTGGCAAGCAGTTCCACTGGTTAATTGTCCTCACTGTCAGGAAGTTTCTCCTTAATTCCAAGTTGNCTGGTTAATTGTCCTCACTGTCAGGAAGTTTCTCCTTAATTCCAAGTTGCTTTTCTTCTTGATTAATTTCCGTCCATCGCTTCTTGTCCTGCCCTCAAGTGCTTTGGAGAAGAGCTTGACTCCCTCCTCTTTGGGGCAGCCCCTCAAATACTGGATCACTGCTACCATGTCCCCCTCGTCCTTCTTTTCTCTAGGCTAGCCAAACGCAGTTCCTGCAACCGTTCTACACATGTTTTACTCTCCAGGCCTTTAATCATCTGGGAGAACCCTATAAGAAATAGAGAGAAAGGCAGCTGGAAGTTTGCACAGGGCCTTCTCTTGTGTTGGGTCTGGGAGGGATGGAGTTGTGGGGTGGGGGATCCTTCCAGGTCAAAGAGTTTTCTCAAAGCACCTTAAAAATACAGCAGGGACTGACAAAGAAACTTCCTGGGTGAGAAGGAGGAAAGAAAACCCCGAGGAAATCCAGTTGCCTTTTGCAAAAAGCACCTTTGGGACCCCCATGACCTGGATGATGGAGGGTCTCCATAGAGACCGGAGCTGGAAAGGATCGAGTAGGAGTAGCCCAAGGCAAGGGGGAAGCAGCTGTGCCTTGTGTTGGCCAGTTGGGAATCTAGTTCCACCTTTCCACGCTTGCCAGCGTGGTACGTTTCTTGACTAAAAGTGATGCTCCCTTTCTTCACGGCCTTGGTGAACCCAGGGCTGAGTTTCCCATGACCTCTTTAACCGGCTGCTCAACCAGCGCATTTATTGGGAGGTCCCCCCAAAAGCTGGGATGGAAACCAAGGATGTGGCAAGAGCTGGGCTGGCCTAAGACTAACCACCAGCAACACCAGAGACGATTTGGTGACAGGCAGGCAGGCAGGCAGGCAGGTAGACAGATATCTGCTGAATATAACTCCATGTTGGTGATGGGAAGGGCATCCGGCCAGTAAATACTCAGCTCCATTCAGTTGTCCAGACTCCACCCTGCAAAGGATTATGGGGTCACTAGAAGTAGACAGGAAGGAAGGAAGGAAGGAAGGAAGGAAGGAAGGAAGGAATATATCTGCTGAACATAACTCCACATTGGTGACAGGAAGGGCATCCAACCAGTAAACACTCAGCTCCATTCAGTTGCCAAAATTCCATCCTACAAAGGATTATGGGGTCATTAAAAGAAATAGATAGATAGATAGATAGATAGATGATAGATAGATAGATAGATAGATAGATAGATAGATAGATAGATAGACAGACAGACAGACAGACAGACAGACAGACAAATATATTTACTGAATATAACTCCGTGTTGGTGACAGGAAGGGCATCCAGCCAGTAAATACTCATCTCCATTCAGTTGCCCAGAGTCCACCCTGCAAGGATTATGGGGTCATAAGAAACAGATAGAAAGATAGATAGATAGATGGATAGATAGATAGATAGACAGACGAATATATTTACTGAATATAACTCCATGTTGGTGATAGGAAGGGCATCCGGCCAGTAAATACTGAGCTCCATTCAGGTGCCAAGACTCCACTCCTTTTAATGGGGTCATTAGAAGAAGATGGTAGACAGGCAGATAGATAGATAGATAAATGGATTTACAGATAAATAGTCCTTAAGTTACAACTACAATTGAGCCCAACATTTAGATTGCTCAGTGAAACATTGGTTAAGTGAGTTTGCCCCATTTTATGACTTTTCTAGCCATCATGGTTAAGTGAATCATTGTATTTGTTAAGTTAGCGACACGGTCATTCAGCAAATCTTGCTTCCCACATTGTTTTTGCTCATCAGAAGGTCACGTGACCCCTCCCGGGATGTCCCAACCATCATAAGTATGAGTCAGTTGCCAAGAGTCCGAATTTTTGACCACAGAGATGCTACCATGGTCCTTAATTGTGAGAAATAATCCTAAGTCCCCTTTTTTCAGGGCTGTTTGTAACTTCGACCGGTTGCTAAATGAATGGTCGTAACTCAAAGAATGCCTGCGTGGTTTTCCTTCCTCAAAAAGGAGGCTGACTTTGGAGAATTGGATGTTCAGTCCAGTAGTGGGATCCTACCTTAGTCGCTACTGGTTCGGTGGGTGATCGAATGGGTCAGTGATGTCGAACCTTTTTGTTGCGGTGTGATGAAAGCGTGCACATGCCAGCCCCCACAATGCAATGCACCCCCCTGCACACGCTTGCGCAACCCCCCGCCCCCTTACCTGTGCTGCACATGCGTGCGCCTCCCAATTGATTTTCAGCCTGTTTGAGTCCTTTTTCGCCCTCCCGGAGGCTCGAGGGAAGCCTCTGCAGCCTCGGGAGGCCGAAAAATGGGCCCGCTTTGGCACTTCTGGTATTTCAGTGCTGAAAAGGGGGCATTTTTTGGCCTCCAAAGGCTTCAGAGGCTTCCCTCAAGCCCCCGGGAGGCCGAAAATGGCCTCCCCAGGCTCCGGAGGCTCTCTGAAAACAGGCACTTCTGGTATTTCCAGAAGGCCTGTTTTTCGGCCACCTGAGCCTGCAGAGATTTGCTTCGATCCTCTGGGAGGGCGAAAAAGGCCTCAACCGGTCTGAAAATCAGCTGGGAGGCGTGCGCATGCACAGTGCAGGTAAGTTTGGCTGGGGCTCATGTGCCCGCACAAATGGCACGCCATAGGTTCGCCATCATGGGAATAGGTAAGTGATTTTTACTACCGGTTCATTTGAACCGGGCCACATCGGTAGCATACCACCACTGGTCCAGTCTTGTCTCTCTCTTTGGAACGGCAAAACTGTTGATGTTTTTCATGCTTTTGTTGGCATTTTCAAGGGAGGTTTTGAAGAAGAGACTAGACCGTCACTTGTCTGAGAGGGTATAAGTTCTGCTGCCCGAGCAGCAGGCTGGATTAGAAGACCTCCAAGGCCCCTTCCAGCTCTATTCTGTTTTAAGAAAAAGGGGACATACATTCCGGGACGGTCAGTGTGGGCTTTGCCTGGTCCACCCAACATTGTAGCTGTTCGTGTGGATTTTTCTCTTGGTGTGTGGTTGCTTGCCTGTTGTAGGATTGGCCAGAATTAATAATCACAGATTGGCCATAATTAATAATGACAGATTAGCCATGATGAATAGAATAGAACAATACAGAACAGAATGAAAATTAGAATAGAATAGAATGAAAATTAGAATAGAATAGAATGAAAATTAGAATAGAATAGAATAATACAGAATAATATTCCAATAGAAGAATAATACAGAATAGAATAGAATGAAAATTAGAATAGAATAGAATTAGAATAGAATAATACAGAATAGAATAGAATTAAAATTAGAATAGAATAGAATTAAAATTACAAAGAATAGAATAATACAGAATGGAATAGAATTAAAATTAGAATAGAATAGAATTGAATAGAAGTCTTTCTTGGCCAAGTGTGATTGTACACAGAAGGAATTTGTCTTTGGTGCAAATGTTCTCAGTGTACATAAAGGAAAAAATAAAATACATTCATCAAGAATCCTAAAATACAACACTTAGTGATAGTTATAGGTTACTAATAAGCAATCAAATCATACTAAGGAACAAATAAAACAACACAAATTGTAAAAGATACAAGCAAATGGGGTTATAGTTATAAATGGGAAGAGAGAGGTAATAGGAAGGATGAGAAGAATAGTATAACACAGTCTTACTAAATAGTTTGACAGTGTTGTGGGAATGAGTTGTTCAGCAGAGCGATCGCATAATAATAATAATCACAGATTGGCCGTGATTAATAATCACAAATGCTAACTGAGGCACGGAGGCTTCAGGGAAGAGGAAGAGGGACGAAGGAAGTCTAGTAGGATTAAAGAGTTTCCTGAACAGTTTTGAAGTATCTGCAACATGCAATTGACATGGATTTGGGTTGGGCCAGTCTAGAGGAAAGAAGGACTAGGGCGGGGACATGAGAGCAGTAGTCCAGTATCTGAGGGGCTGCCCCAAAGAAGAGGGAGTCAAGCTCTTCTCCAGAGCACCTGAGAGCAGGACAGGAAGCAGTGGGTGGAAACTCAGCAAGGAGAGAAGCAACTTAGAACTAAGGAGAAACTTCCTAACAGTGAGGACAATTAACCAGTGGAACAACTTGCCACCAGAAATCATGGATGCTCCATCACTGGAGCTTTTTAAGAAGGGACTGGACAGTCACTTGTCTGGAATGGTACTGGGTCTCCTGCTTGAGAAAGGAGCTGGACTAGAAGACCTCCAAGGTCCCTTCTAAATATTATTCTGTAATTCTTTTAACCAGTTAAATTGATTGACTCCAGAAGTTGTGGGTGCTCCATCACTGGAGGCTTTTAAGAAGTCACTGGACATCCATTTGTCTTAAATGGTGTACAGTCTCCTGCTTGAGCAGGGGATTGGACTAGATGACCTCCAAGGTCCCTTCCAGCTCTATTCTGATAATAATGATGACAATCCAATTCCTTGCCTGCTGGGGATGGAAGTCTTGGTTTAATGAGAAAGTAATCCTTGACTTACGACTGTTCAGACTTAACTACACTACTGTAAAAAAAGTAACTCATGGTTGTTTTTTACACTTACAACCATCGCAGAATCCTTGCGGCCACTTGATCCAAATTTGAGCGCTTGGCAACCGGCGTAGATTTCTGAGGGTTGCAGGGTCCCAGTATGCCATGGTCCCCATTTGAGACCTTCCCAGTTGGCTCCCAACAAGCAAGAGTCCACGGGGAAAGCCAGATCTGCTTCATGACCACAAGGTTCACTTAAAGACCCTGGCAAAAAAGGATCGTCAAATTGGATAGAACTGACTTCACTCACCACCAGCGACTGAAATTTTGATCCCGGTTTTGGTCGTAAGTCGAGGATCCCTTATACTGCAGCTGTTTCTCAATAGTTTGTTTCTCAATAGTTTCATAGTTTGCTCAACTACGATTGTCCCAAGTCTGTGGAGATTCTCAGTCCTCCAGGTCCTGGTTGTCCCAAAGATGCTTTTTTTTTTCAGGAGGCAACTGGACCTTTCTTGTTTTTTCTTTTGAAGAAAAAAACATCCAAACCATCCAAGAAGCTTCTTCAGTTCTGATCGGATGGTGGGGAATGGAAGGATTTATTGCAGACAGTTGGTCATTTCCATCCTCTTAGAGAGTCATTGAGGCCACTTGGAGGTTTATCTGTGTCCTCAAGGTCTCCTGTAATCTGCAATTTTTTACCCTCTTCCAATCCATTCCCATGTCATTCCAAGGGTGTTTATCCCAAATTGTATAGCTAAAACTGTGGAGATTCTCCATCATCCAAGTCATGGTTGGCCCCAAGGTGCTTTTTCAGGAGGCAACTGGATTTTTCTTGTTTTTTTCTTTCGAAGACTACGATCGTTGTGGGACAAACTGGGCCCCATTCCTGGCTTTTACATCGAAGCCTTGATGGTCTTAATTCTGAGGGAGAAGACCCCGTGATCTGATAAAACCTAAAGGGAGAAAAATGAGGACTATTAGCCTTACGCTTGCGATGTGGAAAAATAAATCAGTAAAATTCTCTCTACACCAAGCTTTGAAATTCAGCTCATTTTTTGGAATGGATGGAGGTTCTTTTTCTTGTATGGATAGCTGGATTCGGAGCAGAACCAGAATTTGACATTTGCTTTCCATTCAGTCTTGCGTAGAAGAATTGAGAGGGTTACAATGTCATTTTCTGAGGACGGTTTGTTCCCTGGCAGCACTTTCAAATTCTTCATGGAAGGAAGGAGATAGACATTTTTAAGACTGGGAAATTTGTAGGAGAAATTTCAGTCCCTTCCTCTCTGATATTTATTTTTTAAAAATTATTTTTCTTACTTTCTATTTCTTTTCTATTGTGTTTTTAGGGCCTTGTAAGCCACCTTGAGGTGTGAGTAGTGACAATATAAATTTTCTAAATCTATCTATATAAAAGCAAAATATCCCTCACGCATCATCACGAAATCTCCAGAACGGTAAAGCCTACAAATTTGAAATTTGGCACATAGGTTCCTCTTGGCTTCTAGGTGCTCACTAAGAAATTTTTTTTTGAAACGACCACCAGAGCATTAGTATTTCTTATATTATTATTATTATTAACACGCTCTGATGCTAAGGAGTTCTACTCCCCCTCCACACCCCCAAAAAAGAAATCTCTTCCAAATGCAAAACACAAGCAGAGGTGTTTCAGTTTCAGTTTCACAGCAGCAAGCAGCTTTAGTACAGAGCAGTTGAGCTAAGCCACGCCCAGGCTCCTTGCTGTCTCCTCCTTGCTCACACAGCAAANAGCTTTAGTACAGAGCAGTTGAGCTAAGCCACGCCCAGGCTCCTTGCTGTCTCCTCCTTGCTCACACAGCAAATACTATTTCAGTTTCCAAACAGCCTCAACTCTCTGACACTGACAGGATGCTAGCCAGGTGAACACCAATGGATGTTGGTAGGCAGAGGCAGAATTTCCTCCCTCCTTATTTTTCTCCCCAAAAACTAAGCCCGACCACATAGTTTCGTAGTGAAACATGGGTACTGAGCTCGTTCTTTACGTGTGATTGCATTGCACAGTTGTTTCTAAGCCCCGTTTAAAAAATGATAGTCAAAAGGTGCTGCCAAGCACCTTTACTGGGGCCAACCCAAATGCGACTGAGGAGTATTTTGGTTTTCAAATACTCCAGAATTTTTTTCCCCCAAGGATGTAGTAAAGCAACCGATGAGGAAGAACCAAAACATTTTTTCTCTTTTAATTTTCCAAAGTTTTTATCTTACATGCATAATACATTACATGTGTGTGAACAATATAATACCTGGGTGTTTTACATTTGACATCCAATAATGTATTAATAATCATATTCACCATTTTTTCCATATTCTTATTTCATTCCAACCTTAATACCTATCCTTATATTCCATTATAATCTCTTATTCATTTATATATTCAATATTTTATTATATTAGTTCTTTTATGTTAATCCTTGTATTATTCAAATATACTTAATATCGCCCTCATTCAAATTCTAATTTCTTTTTCTTATATCATCTTATTATTAAGGAATTGTATACTCTTATTTTCCCTCCAATTCCATCACAGTTTTAACTTTCAAGTTATGCCACCACAGTTCCCAAGAATATTCCCAAAATATAGTTTCTTTTTAATGTAACATTTCATTCACCAAATAGATCCTTCCTTTTACCACAGATAAAACATCATTAATGCATCTTTTCTTTTTTGTAAACTGAGAACATTTGCACCAAGACAAATTCCTCGTGTGTCCAACCACACTTGGCCAATAAGGAATTCTATTCTATTCTATTCTATTCTATTCTATTCTATTCTATTCTATTCTATTCTATTCTGCTCTATTCATCACATTTAATGCATCTGACCAGTCCTTGTCGCTCTACTAATATTAGTCCTATTCATATTAGATCACCACTTTAACAATCAATCAAATTCCATTTCATATATTCCGTTGTTCCCCTTCCCTCTTATTTCCAACCCTATTCTTGTTTTAATTGTATCTTTATTACATTGGAGGAAGACGAAAAGATCACAATAAATTTAATGGGAGTAGAGTTTTTTCTTATTTTTTTTTATATTCCTCTCTCAAATCTTTATTCCTATCTACTTCCACATTTTAAGCCCCTCTCCCTTCTCTACCCTGTTTCATTGTCTAATTTTCAAAATATCTGCTCTTAATTTTATTTCTCTCTGAGGGGAGTCATCTTACCCTTTTATTATCATATTTAACACATTTAACAAATCCTTAAAACTCTATTAGTAATAAGCCTGTTCATATTATATTCCATATTTCCATTATTTAATTAATCAATCTTTCAATACATTGTTTTTATGCTAATCTCTATTTTCAACCATCATTCAAATTCCATTTCATATATTCCATTATTCCCCCTCTCACTAATTTCCCTTTTTCAATTGGCCAGATGCTTCAGCCCTTGCAATCTGCAGCTGGGAACCAAGTCCAAAATACAGTGTTGAGACTGGGGGTGGGGTGGGGGAAATCTACAAATTGTCGAATGTTTGAGGCCAACATATACCTTGCATTTCGGGTGGTGAAAATCGGTCCTTGCCAGTTTTGAAATTATAAAAAATTACAAAGCTGCAATTATAAAGAATTAACAATCTTGAAAAGCTTTTGCTGCTGGCAGTTCAGATCAGCACTTCTGAACCTGTAATTTAGCAAAAGAAAACCAGTTTGGCTGTTAGTGGTTAAAGAGTCAAGCTAGAAACCAGGCGATGGGGAATTCTAGTTTTGCTTTAGGCATGAAGCCAACTGGATGAGAATGCATTGGTGGTATTATTATTATTATTATTATTATTATTATTATTATTATTATTATTATTATTATTATTAACATCATCATCATCTTTGGTGAGACTCACAACCTTTGGGGCTGGTTGGTAGCTCAACGGCTCAAGTCCTAACCAAGAACCTAGGAACTGTTCAGGTAGTGTCAGAGGATATAAGCTGTTCCAAGTAGGGTGTTTTTTTGTAGAATCAGGGTATTCAAGTCTGATAAATTCAGGATTTCCAAATAGTGAGGCAGCCCTCTAGGTATTGCTCCAAGGCTCCAATTGAGATAACACACAATTTCTTTTTCCAAAGTCGCTCAACTTCAATTTGTAAGTCACGATACTTTGTGCTTTTTTTTCCTGCTGTGTGTCTTCAATTCATGCATCACCAGGTATTGTAATGTCGATGAACCAAACCTTTTTCTTTTCAACTATTGTTATGTTGTGGACCAAATACCTGTCCGTCTGAATTCTGAAGTCCCACAAGATGATGATGATGAGAATTATTATTATTATTATTAAATATATTTTTCAAGCAAGCATTAAATAACAGGTATAAGTACAAACATGATTATGAATACATGAAATGGATACGAATAAAAAGGGAGCAGTAGGACAGGGATGGTAGGCACATTGGTGCGCTTATGCACGCCCCCTACATACTTCTTAGGAAAGGGTTGAGGTCAATAGTAGACAGTCTGAGATTAAAATTTTTAGGGTTTGGGGAAGAAATCGCAGAGTCAGGTAGAGTATTCCAGACACTGACCACTCTGCTGAATTCATATTTTCTGCAATCAAGTTTGGTGCAGTTTACCCTGAGTTTGTATCTATTGTGTGCTGATGTATTGTTGTGGTTGAAGTTGAAGTAGTCATTGATGGGTGGGACACTGCAATGGATAATTTTATGTACTATGCTTAGGTCGGACCGAACGGCGTGGTTCCAAGTTGTCTGAGCCTAAAATTTCAAGTCTGGAGGCATAAGATATTCTGTTGCAGGTAGAGGAGTGGAGGACTCCTCATGAAATATCTCTGGACTTTCTTGACTGTATTAATATGCGATATGTAGTGTGAGTTCCAGACTGATAGCTGTATTCAAGAATTGGTCTAGCAAATGTTTTGTATGCTTTAGTAAGTAGTGCAATATTACCGGAGAAAAAGCTACGTAGGATTAGGTGAACAACTCTTAATGCCTTTTTGGCGATGTAGTTACAGTGGGCTCTAGCACTTAGATCATTAGAGATGAGTATCCCAAGGTCCTTGACATAGTGGGGGTCATCAACAAGAAGAAGGCAAGGACAAACCACTTCCAAAAATCTTGTCTGTTACATTTCAGGAGGCAACAAGTCAAGGCAGTCACGAGGAATTCACCCACACTCAAAGTACACTACATGTAATCCTTTTCAGATCACTACTGGTGTCAAGATAAAAGGACTGAAAGATTCCCTCCCTCCTCTACCCCATGAAAAAGCATATCTGAGTTTCTCCTCAGATGAGCAAGGGATGTGAATTCTTTGGCAGGGGAAAGCCGTTTATTTCTTTCCGTTTTGTCCCATATCGTTCAGGAGCGATGCAAAAAATACAGAAAGTCAATTAGGTCAAAACTAGGGAGCAAGAATAGGGTAGGGTGGGATGGGATGGGATAGAATAGAATAGAATAGAATTTGAATAGAATAGAATAGGAAATAGCATAGCATAGCATAGAATAGGGAATGGAATGGAACAGAACAAAAGAGAAGGAGGAGGAGGAGGGAGGGAGGAAAGTAGAATAGAATGGAATGGAGTGAATATAGAATAGAATGGAAAGAATGGAGTAGAGTAGAGTAGAGTAAGGAATGGAACAAGGAATAGAACAGAACAGAGTAGAAGAGAAGAGAATAAGAAATGGACTAAGGAATAGAATAAGGAATAGAAATAGAATGGAACGTAACGGAATGGAATAGAATAGAATAGAATAGAATAGAATAGAATAGAATATTAGAATGAAGAGTGGAGTGGAGTGAAGTGGAACGGAACAGAACAGAACAGAACAGAACTGGAAAGGACCTTGGAGGTCTTCTAATCCAACTCCCAGCTCAAGCAGGAGAACCTATACCCAGGGGTGGGATACGACAGGGTTAACTACCGGTTCGGGATTTATGAGCTTCCCTGCCCACCGTGAGCCGGGTGCCTGTAAATCGTCATTAGCATGTTGCCAGTGCCAAGAAGCAGCCTTTGAAAGAGCCCTCTTTTCTTGTTTTTGTAACTGCAGCTGTGCCTCGTTGGGCAGCTGAAGTTGAAAAATCAGGAAATAAAGATCAGGTAAGAGCCCAGGTGGGCGGGTGGGCAAAAACATCAGCAGATAGAGGACCGGTTCTATGTCTGCTGCTCTTCAGAGCTACCGGTTCTACAGAGGTGGGCAGAACCAGTAGAAACCCACCCCTGCCTATACCATTCCAGAAAAATGGGTTGTCCAGTCCTTCTTAAAAGCCTCCAGTGATGAAACATCCACAGCCTCTGGTGGCAAGCAGTTCCACTGGTTAATTGTCCTCACTGTCAGGAAGTTTCTCCTTAATTCCAAGTTGCTTTTCTTCTTGATTAATTTCCGTCCATTGCTTCTTGTCCTGCCCTCAAGTGCTTTGGAGAAGAGCTTGACTCCCTCTTCTTTGGGGCAGCCCCTCAAATACTGGAAGACTGCTATCATGTCCCTCGCAGTCCTTTTTTTCTCTAGATTAGGCAAACCCAATTCCTGCAGCCATTCTTCATATATTTCATCATCTTAGTTGCTCTTCTTTGCTCTTTTCCCAAAGTCCCAACATCTTTTTCTGTAATGGGGAGGCCCAAACTGGATGCAGCATTCCAGGTGTGGCCTTAATTAAGGTTTTATAAAACGGTAATAATAAACAGACTGCCTTTAAACGAAGTCTGGGCATCAAAGGTTTCAACTGGCCCAATTAAATTGTAAGTCAGGACTTGAATTCCTAATTACAAAAAGCTTTGGGTGCAAGAAATAAGAAATGAAAAAATAGAATTCAAACCAGAAATGTTTTTATTAGGGATAATTAGATCCATAAAATTATGGATTGTGCGGAAATGAATAAGTTTACTATGGAGTTGCAAGAGAAGGAAAAAAGAGAATTCTGTATGGTCTGGGAGAATTTGTATACTTGGATAGATAACAGAAATAACAGATAATGTATAAGGTAAATATGAATAATGTATATATGTATATAGTCATGAATAATGGAAGATGGAAAAACCAATGCTACAATGAATTGCAAAAATTGTAAACATGATTTGTGTTTTTTTTAAACTTGTAAAACTTTAATAAAAATTATTTTTTGAAAAAAACAAAAAGCTTTTTACTTAAATGATGAAGTGAGGACTTTGAAAATAAAGCAGAAGAGAGAATTAAAGTTTTTAAAAAGTTAATAGATTCCGCCCACAATAATCAGCAGGGTGTTCTTTCACCAGATTGGAGTAGTTTATAAATACTGACTCCAAAAGTCAATCACAGAACGAAACCACCAAGTTTAGCAAGAATTATTATTATTTTTGTTCTGAAAGTGGTTGCTTGAGATCAAGGAATAGGCAGATAATGTCTGACACTTTCTTATCGTGAACAGATTTTGCTGGCTACTGTTGGAAACAGGCCACAATAGCAAAAGTGTGCTCCAGAAGAAGAAATGATAACAGTAACCCAGATAATTTATTCTGGTAGGATATGAAAGTCAGATAAAATAATCAGCACATGCTTACATGCACTGGAACAAAAGGATTGAGGGATTTGGTGTTCCTTTTCAATGTTTTTTTTTTCAGTGCCCATTTCAATTTATTTCAGTTTATTCAGTATTTTGAAGGGCTGCCACAAAGAACAGGGGGTCAGCTTATTTTTTTTTAAATATTGGAAGGCAAGGCGACAAACGATGGAAATTAATCAAAGAGAGAAGCAACCTGGAATTAAGGGGAAACTTCCTAACAGTGAGAAAAATTACCAGCTTGCCACCAGAAGTTGTGGGTGACGGTCCATCACTGGAGCTTTTAAATAGAGGCTGGGAAGTCATTATTCTGAAATGGTCTCGGCCAGGGTCTCCTGCTTGAGCAGGGGGTTGGACTAGAAGATCTCCAAGGACCCTTCCAGCTCTATTCTGATTTTTTTTTTTTAAATTTCAGGGAGATGTTCCTCTAAAGTTGGCTGTTGACTTGATGTAGCTCAGCATCAGAATGAGGCAAAAAAATAAAAAATAAATAAATCATATTTTTGCTACCAGGCATCAAAAAGCCTCTTGTTTGATCTCACAATTCATGTCATGCCCCTGTCGGAATCTGAATCCAAGGAGGAAGATGAACAGGGAGTGAGAGTGGGGCTCCGTTGGCTGTGGAGGAAGCTGGGGAAGGGCAAAGTCCGGCTGGGCAGAGCAGGAAAGAGGTAGAACAAGGGAGAGGGAATTCAGAGGAAGACCCAGGCCCACCCCCTCTTCATCCTAGGACNTAGAACAAGGGAGAGGGAATTCAGAGGAAGACCCAGGCCCACCCCCTCTTCATCCTAGGACACGCAGGGAGGAATGGAGAAGGGAGCAACGTGGGTTGTGTGGCTTACGGGGGAGGAAAGAGCCCTGATTCCCTTCATTAGTCACAGCTGGGAAAGGAGTTTAAAAGAGATGTAAGCTGAGTGTGGCAGCTCCTGGAAGCAAATGTGAGTTTATCTTGTGTTGACTTTGGTTATCTGTATTCCTGGTGTCTTCCCAACCGGGTTGAGTTATTGCAGTGCCTTCACGTCTGGAATTCTTGCTCCTGCCCTGCCAGACTAATTACCTCATTTTGTCGTGATTGGACATAAAGTTACAGTTTTTGTTGACCATGTTCTGGACTTGATTTTCTCAAGCTAAAGGCTGTTCCTGGGAGAGTTTTTCTCCAGCCCAGAAGGAACTAGGACATTGGGGGCAAAGTTGGAGATAATAAAGGGATTCCTACTGATTATCTGCCTGGGTTACCTTTGTGCCACGCCCTTTGGGTCATCACAATTCAGTACAGGTAGTTTTTGACTTGCAACAGTTTGTTTAGTGACCGTTTGAAGTCACAATGGCATTGAAAAAAAGGCTCTTAGGATCATTTGTCACACTTATGACCATTGTAGCATCCCCATGGCCACGTGATCAAAATTCAGCCGACTCATACTTATGACGGTTGCAGGATCCTGGGGTCACGCAATCCCAGGGGTAGGCTACTACCGGTTCGCACTGGTTCAGGTGAACTGGTTGCTAATTTTACATCTGGTTCTCCCAACCAGTAGTTGCAATGACTGCCTGGCCCCGCCCACCCCACCCCGCCTCTCCCAGGCATCTCCACGTGTCCCATTTTGGATCCCAGGTAAATGCAGGGCACATGCAGAGGCTTGGGGAGGGCGAAAAGGAAGCCCAAGGAAGTTGAAAACGCGCCACCCCCACCGCCATGGTGCAGGAGGCCAACAAGGCCATGCCCACCCAGCAACCAGGCAGAGAACTGGTTGCTAAATTTTTTGAAGCCCCCCCCCCCCCNTTTTTGAACCCCCCCCCCCCTGCACAATCATTGTTTGCAACCTTCTGATAGCCTTCTGAAATCATCATAAGTGAACAGAGAAGCCCAATTTGCTTAACCACTGTGTTACTCATTTAAGAACTTCTTTTTTTCTTTTTGAAAGTTTATTTTATTTTACAATAATTCCATTTCATTTCAACCCGTGTGTCGACTGGGTACATATATCTTAGAATAGAAGAGAACAGAATAGAAGAGAATTCCTTATTGGCCAAGTGTGGTTGGACACACAAGGAATTTATCTTGGTGCAAATGCTTTCAGTGTACATAAAAGAAAAGATTTGTCAAGAGTCAAGAATCATCAGGTACAACACTTAATGATAGTCATAGGGTAAAATAAGCAATCAAATCGTACTGGGAAACAGTCAATATAAATCGTAAGGATACAAGCGACAAAGTTACAGCCATACAGTCAGAGGTGGGATGGGATGGATGACAAGGAGCGAGGAGAAGATTAACAGATTAAGATTAATTAAGTAATAGTAGTGCAGACTTTGTAAATAGTTGGACAGTATGGAGGGATTTGTTTAGCAGAGTGATGGTGTTCAAGAAAAAAACTCCCCTTGTGTCTAGTTGTTCTGCTGTGCAGGGCTCTATAGCATCGTTTTGGGGGAAGGAGTTGAAGCAATTCATGTCCGGGTTGTGAGGGGTCTGTAGATATTTTCACAGCCCTCTTTTTGACTTCTGTAGGATGCAGGTCCTCCATGGAAGATAGGTTGGTAGTAATTGTTTCTTCTGCAGTTCTAACTATCTGTCTGTCTTGTTGGGTTGTAGAACCAAACCAGACCAGATCGTTTATCATGTAGCTCTAATGGTTTCTTATAATTAAGATTACTAGCCTTTTTTTAATCACAATTAAAGTTAAGAGACAGCAGGTCAAATTGGTTATGAGTTGGAATAGATCTTTGTTTAAAAAGAAATAGAATCCTCCCTATTATTAAGTGTAATTCTTTGGAAATATTGGTGCAAATAACTAATTTCTGGAACTTTTATAAACTCAGGACATGACTTTATTTTCTACATTTTCAATAGTCATACATAGAGGTGCAGATGACAGACTCAATCTTGTGCTTGCAATTATATTTCATACTTTTCTTACCAATGTAACAATAATCATATTTTAACTATTATTTAATATATCTATTTTTTTAACAATCTTATTACTTTATATATCCATCTGGTCCATTTTAAATTATTTTTATTTCCCAACTGTTGATAAAACCCATTTAAGAACTTCAGTGATTCACTTAACAACTATGGCAAGGCAAGCCGTAAAAACGAGGCGAAACTCACTGAACCAATTTCTCACTTGGCGACACCCATTTTGGGCTCCATTGGGGTTGTAGAAATCTAGCTGTAATCTTTTTTCTCGGTGGGAAGAATCGCTTCTGTCAATTCTCATGCTTCTCTTTTGTTGCTTGGTTTAGTGTGATGGAATCATTTTTTTTTCTGGGGGGAAAAAAGAGGAAGCTTCCGAGTGTGTAAACACCAGCCCTAGATGCTATAATTAGTTATTAATTATATTATTAGAAAATATGAGTCATTTCCTCCCCCTCCCCAAGAAGCCCTTATCTTCCTGCAACAATTGTGTTTCATTCCAGTTCTCTGCCGGGTGCGTAAGTTACATTTGGCTGGTAGATTTTTCTCGAAAAATAGAAATATTGGTTAGCTCTGAGTTTTGGGTGCCGATATAAGTCGGCATAGGTAAAGGTAAAAAGGTTCCCCTTGCACATACGTGCTAGTTGTTTCCGGTTCTAAGGGGCAGTGCTCACTCCCTGACAAAGCCGAAGAGCCAGTGCTGTCCGAAGATGTCTCTGTGGTCATGTGTCCAGCATGACTAAATGCTGAAGGCGCACGGAACGCTGTTCCCTTCCCACCAAAGGGGTCCCTATTTTTCTACTTGCATTTTTTATCTGCTTTCGAACTGCTAGGATGGCAGAAGCTGGGACAAGTAACGGGAGCTCACTCCATTACGTGGCGCTAGGGATTTGAACCGCCGAACTGCCGACTGTGATGACCCAGTGTGTGACACAAAAATAACAAAGTCACCAAAGTAGAACAAATTCCCTTTAATGCCTCCAACTTGGCCCTAATGTCCAATTATCCTTGGCTGGATATCAAACTCTTCTAAAAACAGTCCAGAAGAAATGCAGTCCGAAACCAAAGTAAAGATAATTAGAAATAAAAAATCCAACACAAACCACACCGAAGTAATTAACATGGCAGGCCAGGATGATAAATTGCAGACTTTCAAAGGATAACACAGCACCCACAGTTGGGAGGATGCCAAAACCCAGATGAGGCTTGACCAAGATAATGTACGCTTTGCTTCCAGCAAGAAGCTGTGTGCAAACACTTCTCTTATATCCTGTTCTCCCAGCTGCAACTAATGAAAGGGATCAGGGCCTTTTTCTCTCCCATAAGCCATGTTGTTCCCTTCCTCCCTGCGAGCCCTAGAATGAAGAGGGGGTGGCCCTGGGTCTTCCTCTGAATGCCCAGCCAGACTGTGCCCTTCCCCCATTTCCTACACAGCCACCGGAGCCACACTCCCACTCCCTGTCAGCTGTTCCACCTCTCCCTTGGAATCAGATACCAACAGGGCCATGACACTGACCTTTCTGATTGACAAGCTCAGCGTCTTAAGCCACTGAGGCACCATGTCGGCCTAATTTAGCCTAAATATTGTTTATTATGTTTTTGAAAATATCATTTATTATGTTTTTTTGTGTCCCGGGGACCTTCACACAGTATTCCTTGAGTTGTTCTCTTCGGTCAAGATTACAAGCAGTCCTCAACTTACGACCACAATGGAGCTCAAAATGTCCGTTGCTAAGCGAGATGGTGGGAAAGTGAGTTTCCCATCACCATTTCACCATCTTTTGTGCTGTAAAATGAATTCTGCAGTTGTTAAGTGAGCAAACCGCCTGTTAAGTGAATCTAGCTTCCCTGTGGACTTTGCTCGTCAGAAGATTACAAAAGGTGACACTGCAACCATCATAAATATGAGTCATTTGCCAAAAGTCTGGAATTTTTAATCACCATAGAGATGTTGCAAAAGTCGTAATCTGAAATGACCCCAGAAGAAAGGCCCACAATCCATGAGAAAGCAACTGTCTCGCTTCGTAACAGAAAGTTGGGACCCTGTTGTTGCTGTAAACCGAGAACTACCTGTAGTTCTAGAGAGAAGATAGAATAAAAAAGGTGAATTTAACATTAACTTTTAAGGAGTCCTCACTGTGTTTAGGTTCTGTCCACATTGTTCAACTGGAATATCTGAGATTGACTGATGAACACATGGGAAAAAAATGGGAAACAACAATGTTGAGTTGACAAAAACAATAAAGGTTGAAGTTTGCCTGGAATTTCCACCTATGCCAGGAAGTTCCCAGTTGTTGTAACCCTTTGTGGCTAATTTGATGAGTTGTTTCTGGGGAAAAAAAAAGAAAAGTTTTCCCAAGTTACGTAGTTCTACTGAAATTGGGGAGGAAGATTTTCAACACAAGGAAACGGACATTCCTTCCGACACTTCCAAGTTCTTTGGAAAGCTTGAATCTGCAAAGATGGGATTCAGTAAGTCCTCCACTTACAACAAGTCATGTGTGCCGCCTTTTGCAACCTTTTGCCTCAGTCTCAGTGCATTTGGCAACCCAAATTGGGACCGTCCCAGGGAAGGATGAAACTGATAGCAGCTTTTCCGAGAATCAGGATAGATAGATAGAGATAGATAGATAGGCAGATTATAGTTACATAAAGTTAGATAGATAGATGATAGATAGATAGATAGATAGATAGATAGATAGATAGATAGATAGATAGATAGATAGATAGATAGATAGACAGGCAGATTATAGATACATAAAGATAGATAGATGATGATAGAGATAGATAGATAGATAGATGATAGATAGGTAGATTATAGATACATAAAGATAGATAGATATAGTGATAGATAGATAGATAGATAGATAGATAGATAGATAGAGAGAGAGAGAGAGAGAGAGAGAGAGAGAGAGAGAGAGAGAGAGAGAGAGAGAAATTCCCCACTACTGCGATCAAAAAAGGAAGGGAAGTTGTCTAAAACCTCACAGATGGAGCTATGACATAAATATAATATTTTTTTCTTAGAGAGCATAAGGACTGAATGTACTATTCTGATAGAGGACCTGCAGTGGAAGAAAGTTGGTGTCAATTACCATTTCCTTCCTTCCTTCCTTTTCCCTCCCTCTCTCCCTTTATCTCTCCAACCCTCTTTCCTTTCTTCCTTCATCCTTCCCTCTCTTTCCTTCCTTCCTTTCTTCCTCCCTCCTTCCTTCCTTTGTCTCTGTTCTTTCTCCCTCCCTTTTTTCCTCCCTCCCTCCCTTCTTCCTTCCTTTCTCTCTCTCTTCCTCCTTCCTTACTTCTTCCCTCCCTCCCTCCCTCCCTTTATCTCTCTGATTCTCTCTCCTTTCTTCCTTCACCCCCCTTTGTCCCTTTCTCTCTCCTTCCTTTCTTCCTCACTCTCTCCTTCCTTTTTTCCTTCCTCCCTCCCAGCCTCCCTTCTTCCTTTCTCCCTCCCTCCCTTCCTCCTTCCCTACTTCTTCCCTCCCTCTCTCCCAAATATTAGACATCATAAAGCCTTCCTAGTTCTTTTTAGCAGTACCATGGAGGAGGAGGAGGAAGAAGAAAATGGGGTCCCACATCCCAATGGAGAGAATGTTCTTGAAGAGGCCCAGCTGTGACGGGTCCTAAGATCCAAAGTGCCCCCCGAAATGATGCTTCTTCCCCCCCTTTGGTTTAATTCCTTCCTTCTTTGTCATTTTTCCTCCTGGCAAGCAGAGAGAGTTTGATGAAGTTGGTCAGGCCTTGTTCTTGTGTATTTATGTATAATTAACCACCCAGAGCTAGCAGGAATGGCATCATGCGTCCAGAAAGGGTTGGCAGGGCTGACATGCCTTCCTCCTTCCCTCCTTCCCTCCCTCTCCTTCCTTTCTTTCCTTTCTCTCTCCTTCTTTCCCCCTTCCTCCTTCCCCCTCTCTCTCTCCCACCCACCTTCCATCTTCCTTCCCTTCCTCTCTCCCTTTCCCTCCCTCCCTCCATTCCTGACTTTCTCTCTCCTCTCTCCCCCTTTCTCCCTCTCCTCCCTCCCCTCTCTCCTTCCTTTCTTCCCTTTCTCCTTCTTTCCTCCCTTCCTCCCTCTCTTTCTCTTTCCCACCCACTTTTCATCTTCCTTCCCTTCCTCTCTCCCCTTCCCTCCCTCCCTCCCTCCATTCCTCTCTTTTTCTCTCCTCCCTCCCCTTTCTCCCTTTTCTCCCTCCCTCCTCTCTCTCCTTCCCTCCCTTCCTTCCTCCCTCTCCCCCACTCCTTCCTTTCTTCCCTTTCTCTCTCCTTCTTTCCTTCCTTCCCCCCTTCTCTTTCCTACCACCTTCCATCTTCCCTCCCTCATTCCTCCCTCTTCTTCCTTTCTTCCCTTTCTCTCTCCTCCCTCCCTCCCTCTCTCCTACCCACCTGCCATCTTCCCCCTCTTTCCTTCTTTCCCTCCCTCCCTCCCTTCCCCTCTCTCTCTATCCTTCCTTTCTTCCTCCATCCCTCTCACCTACCCACCTGCCATCTTCCCCCTCTTTCCTTCTTTCCCTCCCTCCCTCCATTCCTTCCTCTCTCTCTCCTTCCTTCCTTCCCTCCCTCCCCCCTATGTTTTTAATTCTTATTTTTACAGAAGCGATCCAAGGTTGTTTTGCAGAATTTCTACAGCACAATTTTGGGAAGCTGGGAGTAGAGATGCTCCCTTGGAGAATCAAGAAGGGTTTACTAGGATATGCAAATGTAATTAGGTCAAGGTCTGTTTTGGATGGAGAAGAAAGCATCAGAAGAGATAATTTTCTTCTGAACTGAGATAATTTTCAGTGCTTTGCTTTGTGGATTTGCTTAGCACTTCGGATCCAGAAGCAGAAAGATGCTTGTGTACATGTGTGGCTATGTCTTCACCTCTTTGCAGCAAACACATTTGTTTTGGCTAGGGTGAGTAAAGATGCAGCTGCTTTAAGGAGCTTCAAGGAGGAGCTGTATGTGCATCCAACACAGATGTTGTGAAATTCCCTCTTGCTTCCAAAAGAGGAGTTCTGTCCTACCTGGAAGTATCCTCAGGTGACCTCTGATAACAAAACAACAGGAAAGCAATGCAGGTGTTTAAATAACCCAAATCTCACATGGCTACTGATCCCATGAGGTGTTGGCATTCTCATCTGACGTCCTCTAAGAACCTC
The DNA here is from genome assembly GCA_004320025.1 of Laticauda laticaudata. Taxonomy (NCBI): domain Eukaryota; kingdom Metazoa; phylum Chordata; class Lepidosauria; order Squamata; family Elapidae; genus Laticauda; species Laticauda laticaudata. Next base: position 33,281 of record BHFT01028620.1, read on the forward strand.
ACACTCTTGGGAGGTTTTGCAATGTGGTATTTTGAACACTTTTGTTATCATCCAATCTGGGTCGCTCGCTGGGACCAGAGTTTTTATCTTTTGAGCTTTTGGACTCGTGCTGGAGCCGATCTTCAGGGAACTTCTTTCTACCGGTTTGGGATGGTTCAGGCAAGCCAGATGTTAAATTTGCATCTGGTTCACCGAACTGATAGTTGAACCGACCAGCTGGGCCTCCAGATCCCAGGGGAGGCCATTTTCTCCCTCCCAGAGGCCTGAGGGAAGCCTCTGGACCCTTCAGAAAGCAAAAAATGGCCCTCCTGAAAGTTCAGGTAGGCCATGCCCACATGGGCGACACCTACCCAGTAACAGAGTAGCAAACCAGTTGCCAGGATTTTTGAACCCCATCCCTATGCCTTCCTAATGGTTGATCGGTGCATTGACAGCTAGTGATTGGTTGTTTGTTTCCTTGTCCTGCCAATCCTTAAGTTTCTGGTAAACTGGTGATAAATCAGTACCCCTGATACTGAGTGACAAATGGTCCGTTTCCCAGGCTTCAAATATTTCCCTGGCTGTTTTTGTCCCTGCTCGACCAACAATCTTAGTAGCTGCGAAATGAATGGATGTCCTTGTTCATTGCAATATGAGGTTACCAATGAGTTTGGGTCTCCTCGCCTGACTGCTCCCTTGTGTTCTTGCAATCTGGTGGTTAGTTCCTCCCCATTGGTCCTACATAATCACATGCAGGTGTTCTTATGATCCATGAAAGGTCTTTGTCCTTTTTGTCCTCCCTCTTTGTCTTCTTCGGTCCCTGCTGTTTGACTCTCGTTTTATGTTCTCTGTATGGTCCAGAAATGGCTTGTGTCTGGTTTGTTTGAGGCCAATGACAGGAAACTCCATGTGGTTTCCTGAAGGATGAACAATTGGCCTTGAGAAAGACCAAAAAAGGATATGAAAGAGAAGCGAAGCAGAAGTCAGAGGTTGAAGACAAGCTTGGTGATTTGAGTTTGGTATATTGAGAGCCTCCAGTTGTCTCCAGACTTGTCGAAGAACATATCTCATCTGAAGAGGAGAAGAATAATGACGGATCAGGCATTAAATGCATGCTAACCTCTCCTAGATTTTTGTTCTCTCTTGTTTGCAGGCAAAATTAGTTTTCTAGATGAAAGTCCTGACTTTATGGAGAGAAACCAAGGAAGTCCAGTTGCCTATTGACAAAAGCACCTTTGACCCAGAAATTGAGAATTTCCCTAGACATGTGTGCACAATGAGTCACACCAACATTTTTCTACTGCAGTTGTGTCCAGAATGTTATATATATCCTGTCCATCTCCCTTCAGCTCTTTGACAAGACACAGACAGATGCTATGTTATATTGTAGCTCTGGCGTTTCATACAACGATCCTTCCCTTCCCCTCTTGATGGTCATGGTGGAAAAATTATTTAAATTTTATAAGATATACACTGAGTGTGTGTGTGTGTGTATGTGTGTAGCTTGTTTTTTGATCCAATGACCATCAGCAAGGCACCAATGTCATCCTTTTTCAGAACAGGTATGGATGAAAATAAAGGAAAAGTAGTCCGTGGATTTTACTCCTGTTGTGGCCTGTCGGCTGCTGGCTTCTCCAGAAGCTGAAGAGGAGGAGAAGAAGGAGGAGGAGGAGGAGGAGGAGGAGGAGGAGGAGGAGGGAGGAGGTAGGAAGGAGGAGCGAGAGGAGGAGAAGAGGAGAAGGAGGAGGAGGAAGAGGAGGAGGAGGAGGAGGAGGAGGAGGAGGAGGAAAGGAGGAGGAGGAGAAGAAGAAGAAGAAGAAGAAGAACGCAGAGCAAGAAAGAGGAAGGACGGAGGAGGAAAGAGGAGAGAGGAGAAGAAATGAGAAAGAGAAGGAGGAGGAAGGAGGAAGCAGCGGAGGAGCAGGGGAGGAGGAGAGAAGAAGAAGAAGAAGAAGAGGAGGAGGAGAGGGAGAAAGAGAAGGAGAAGAAGAAGAGGAGGAGGAGGAGGAGGTGTGAGAGTCAGGGTCAGCACCAAGGCAACCTGAGAGTTCCGAGGAGGAGTGGATCTGGGAGTGGAGCCTGGGTTGTCCGTCAGGCCTCAGACGGAGAGTCAACAGCCCCCAGGTCTGGAGGTAGCTGATGAAGAAGAAGAGGAACAGCTGAGTCCGGTGCCTGATGCAGGGATGCACAGAAGTCAGAGGAGAGGAGAGCAGTGGAAATCTCTGGGCCGGTCCTTGGGATGGAAGAGCCACTGCTCCTAGCGAAGCCCCAACACTAGCTCTGGGGATAAAAGGCAGGGGACGGAGATGAATAGGTGTGACATACAACTACTCATGTTCCCACCGGCTGGACTTGTTAGCCTGCTGTGTGAGAGAGAAACTTTTTGCCGAGGTTGCCGACATTACTAATAAAGGAATCTTTTGAGTTCATGTCAGAAAGTTTATCGTGCTTGGGAAGCTGGGTCAGAACAACTCTGCTAGTCGTTCCCCAAAACATTTTCCATGGGCCTGTGGCCAAGCGTGATATCACAGAGCTCTGTTACCTTCTCACCAAAGTGGTACCTATTTATCTACTTGCACTGACATGCTTTCAGATGGCTAAGTTGGCAGGAATTGAGACGAGGACGGGGACTCGCCCCATCCCATAGTGCTCGGGTCTCGAACCGGGGGCTGCCTTCAAACCAACAAGCCCAGCCTCTTAACCACTGAGCTACCACACCACCCCATCCCATCAGGTGTGGGTAGTCAGGGGTTATTCTATGGGGTTCCCAGAGGAAAATTTGAACCCCATAGATTACCAAGATCCATGCAACCATAGTAGAGCACTTTTGTTATGAAGCTTGGAGATTTCCAAGAAGTTTCCTCTCTGGCATGGTTGTTGTGCCCCTGTCAGAATCTGAATCCGAGGAGGAAGATGAACAGTTGACAGGGAGTGGAAATGTGGCTCCATTGGCTGTGGAGGAAACTGGGGAAGGGCAAAGTCTGGCTGGGCAGAGCAGGAAAGAGGTAGAACAAGGGAGAGAGAGTTCAGAGGAAGACCCAGGCCCACCCCTTCTTCATCCTAGGGCATGCAGGGAGGAACGGAGAAGAGAGCAATGTGGGTTGCATGGCTTGCAGGGGAGGAAAGGACCCTAATTCCCTTCACTAACCATACCTGGGAATGAGAATTTAAAAGAGATGCAAGCTGAGTGCAGCATCTGCCGGAAATAAACATGAGTTTATCTTGTGCTGACTTTGGTTGTCTGCGTTTCTGGCATCCTCCCAACTGTTGAATTACCACCCATCTGGAATTCCTTCTCTTGCCCTGCTGGACTAATTACCTCATTTTGCCTTGATTGGATTTTAAGTTACAGTTTGTGTTGTTCAAGTTTTGGACTTGATTCTCTGCATCCAAAGGCTGTTCCTGGGAAGTTTTTCTCCAGCCCAGACGGTAACCAGGACATTGGGGGCAAAGTTGGAGCTAATAAAGGGACTCCTATCTGACTGGGTTGCCTTTGTGCCACACCCCAGGTCATCACAATGGTTTATTTAGTCTTATTGTATATTGCAGAAGTTGGAGTAAATTCTGATCCTTCCCAACCATACAATACTCTGAGTTTTAAGATTTGTCTATTCTCAATCTGTTGCTTCGATTTCTCCAACTTTCTTGAACACTGAACATACAATACTATGAGCTTAAGATTCATCTACCCTCAATCTGTACACCCTGAATTCATTTTCTTTTCAAATCTGTTCCTTATTTTCAGTATTCTGCTGTTATAATTGTTCCCTTCTTTTGGCATTCTGGTGACAGTCCCAGAATTGCTTTCTCTCTGCAGTCCCAGAATTGCTTTCTCTCTGCTTCTGGGCCATCATCATCATCGTTTGTTCTGTAGAATGCGTGAAGAGACATGCCAGATTTTCTGTGGAAATATAATTATAATTTTCTGCCTGTGGGCTTAGTTTTTCATGGGGGAGAAGAACTGGAAGGCAGGGGAAAAAAAAACAGGTAGGAGACAGGATAACTTATGAAAATGTGCCTAAAAATAAAATAAAAAAAAAGCCAGAGTCTGCTTCCACTTTTTTTCTGCAATGAACAAATTCCATTTAAAAAGGATATATATTTAGCTTTTAATAAAATGATTTGAAAATGTGGTGCCAGAGCACTTCTGGGACTTGGCTATCAAAAACAAATACAATTTTCTTTGCCTACATAAGTCAGGAAGAAAGCATATTATAAGAGCCTGGAAAAGGGAAGACTTACCAGGATGAGGTTCCAATCCGGTTTTGGACATCAGAATGTGATTCTCTGTCTGTCTGCTTGCCTGCCTGCCTGTCTGTGTCATGCCCCAGTTGGAATCTGATTCTGAGGGAGAAGTGGAAAGGCTGACAGGGAGTTGGAGTGTGGCTCCAGTGGCTGTGGAGGAAACTGGGAAAGGGCACAGGCTGGCTGGGCATTCAGAGGAAGACCCACGCCCACTAACTCTTCATCCTAGGGCATGCAGGGAGGAAGAGAGAAGGGAGCAACATGATTTATGGGGAAGGAAAGGACCCTGATCCCCTTCCTGGGCTGCAGCTGGGAAGACTGTTTAAAAGGGAACACTGCGCATGGCAGAGTTGCTGGAAGCAAAGCATGCATTATCTTTGTCGAGGCTTATCTGGATTTTGGCATCCTCCCAACTGTGTGTGTTTCGTTATTTTTTGGAAGTCTGCAAGTTATTATCCTGGTGTGTCGTGTTAATTACTTCAGCGCGGTTTGTGATGGTTTTTTTTAAATTTCTACTTTACTTTGTATTTTGGGTTCGGACTGCATTTCTTCCTTTTGTAGACTGTTTTTGGAAGAGTTTGATCTCCTGCCAAGGATAATTGGACATTGGGGGCCAAGTTGGAGGCATTAAAGGGAATTTATCTACTTTGGTGACTTTGTTATTTTTGTGCCACGCCCCGGGTCATCACAGTCTGTCTGTCTCTGTGTGTACGTGTGTGCCCGCATGGGTGTGTGTGTAGCTACAAATATAGAGCTGACCCAGAATGGCTTAAACCAGGCGTGGGCTTCAAACACATTAGCAAGGGGTTCTCCACCCAGTTGCTGGATGGGTGTGGCCATGGTGGGCATGGCCTATTCGGCCTCCTGGACCATGGTGGGGGGGCATTTTTGCCCTTCCTGGGCTCTGGAGGCTTCCCTCGAGCCTCCAGGAAGGCGAAAACGGCCTCCCCAGGCTCCGGAGGCTCTCTGAAAGCCAGAAGCAGGACCATTTCCAGACTTCCTGAACTTCCGGGAGGCCCATTTTTCACCCTCCCTGAGCCTCCACGCACTCCCTACACTTACCTGCATCCAAAACGGGCCACGTGGGGACTCCTTGGAGGGGTGGGGTGGGGCAGGAGGGGCGGGCCCAGCCAAGAGTAGGATTTGGGGGTTCTCTGAACTGTGCAGAATCTTAGCTAGAGGATTTCCCAAACCCCCAGCAGCCCCACCCCTGGCTTAAACCCAGTATATATTTTTCTTGGGACCTGATATTAGGTGTATAGAAACGGCTACCATGTCAGGAAAAGATGCATCTGCTTTTAGAGGACCCTGCCACATGCTACAATGAAATTGACTTTGACACCCCTGTGTAGAGCATCAATGGAGCGCAGCTTGTTTTGTGGTATCTCTAATTGGGGGACCAAATCTTAAAAATTGGAATCTGTATCCAGCAGCGACAATCTTTCGCAGGTTCATGGGGAGGTCTTATTTTTAGCTGTTCCTCACAGCTGAAACGGGTACTGAGCATGGTGTTTTGCAGTGCAAATGTTTTCCATGCTGGAAGATCTTTTAAGTGGTGCATATCACAATATTTAGTAAATATATGCTGCATATTATAAAGAGTATAAGACTGTAAATTGCTGTGTTCCTTTTTTTTAAAGAAATATACTTACCGGTTCTCAAAACTCAGTTTGGAAGAACATGAAATTGTACACATGTATATTTAGAGGGTAAAATCGTGTTCTTTGGTGTATAACATATATAAAAGTGATTGCGAACCTTTTTGTTGTGGCCATTTTCACTCTCCCGGAGGCTTGAGGGAAGCCTCTGCAGCCTCGGGTGGCCAAAAAACAGGCCTTCTGGAAATACCGGAAGTACTCATTTTCAGCCTCTGGAGGGCCTCTGGAGCCCGGAGGAGGCTGTTTTCGCCCTCCTGGAGGCTCGAGGGAAGCCTCTGGAGCGTCTTGAGACTTGAAATGGGCCCATTTCAGCACTTCTGGTATTTCCGGAAGGCCCATTTTTTGGCCTCCCGAGGCTGCAGAGGCTTCCCTCAAGCCTCCGGGAGGGCGAAAACAGTCTCAAACAGGCCAAATATCAGCTGGGAGGCACATGCATGCGCAGTGCAGTATATTCATGAACTGGAATAGAGCATGGTAACAAGGTCAGCCAATGAATAGGCACAGCAACTCAATCAGCCAATTGGGACAGTTTGGAAACTGAAACTTGAAGTAGCCTAGGAAACTGAAACTAAAAGTGGCTTAGGTGTGACTCTATGTTAAGCTCTGCAACTCTGCAGCTATGTTGAGCTCTGAGCCTGTCTATTGAAGAAAAAACTAACTTGCTTGCTTGCCTGCTGAAGTTACTTGCAACATGTTTCTGTCTGAATTTGCTCCATGTTGGAGAAATCTACAACTGGTTTGTAAAATCCACTCATTCTGCTTCTAAAGATGTTAAATGAAGCATCAGCCATCTGTGTTTATTTTTCTGCCACTGTAGTTACGCTGCAAAACTCTGAACAGGCTGACATGCCTTCACAAATGGTTCTGCATGCTACCTGTCGCTTGCATGCCATAGGTTCACCATCACAGATACGTAACTTTTAAAGTTAACTAGAAACATTAAGAAATCAACTTGTATTCAGCAGATGTTATTAAGGTCTGAGATGTATGTCATATGAAAAACAATTTGAGGAATGGATGGTCAGTTGTCTTTCTTCAATACACCATTTGCTTACAAGAACCACCTGGGCCTTGACTTACGACCACAATTCGAGCCCAAAATTTATGTTCCTAAGTGAGGCATGGGTGAAGTGAGTTTTGTCCTGTTTTTTTGACCTTGCTTGGCAAGGTTGTTTTAGTGAATCACTGCAACTGTTAAGTTAGTAATTACTGACGGTTGTGAAGCAAATCTGGCTTTCCCATTGACCTTGCTTGTCACACGGTCACAAAATGAGATCACGTAACCCTGGGACTCTGCGGCCGTTGTAAAGACGAGTCAATTGTCAAGCATTTGAATTTTGATCACATGGCCCTGGCGATGCGTTATGGCATCGCCAGGGCCATAAGTTTTTTCCACAAGTGTGGAAAAAACTTGGTCTTAAGTCTTTTTTTCAGTGATGTAACTTCAAATGGTCACTAAACAGACTATTGCAGGTTGAAGATTACCTGCGTTCAGCAGAGGCTATTAAGGGCTGAGATTTCTCTCTCTCTCTCATCTTTATCTCTATCTCTATCTCCATCCATCCATCTCTATCATCTCTATATCTATCTTTATCTTTAGCTTTATCTGTCTGTCTCTCTCTCTCTCATCTTTATCTCTATCTATCTCTATGTCTATGTCTATTATCTTTATCTCCATCTCTATCATTTCTATACCAATCTCTCTCTCTTTCTCTTTCTCTATATCATCTCTATACCTATCATCTCTATATCTATCTCTATCATCTTTATCTCTGCCTATCTCTGTCATCTCTCCCTCACTCCCTCCCTCTATCTCTCTCTCTAATTTAAAAACGGCACTGAAGGAATTACAACCAGTCATTACATTTATGACTTTCATAGCACTCCTATAATCAAGGGTTCAAAATTTGGGTGCTTGAAAACCAGCCTGTTTCCCATGGTTACAGATCCCACAATCCTGGGATTATCATTCACAACCTTCCCAACTGGCATCTGACAAGCAAAGTCCATGGGGGGGGGGAGAAGCCGATTCGCATAATGGCCATGTGATTCACTTAACAACTGGAGCAAAAATGGTCATAGAATTAGGTGCTGCTCTCTTAAGAAATGCCTCATTTAGCCATGGAAGTCCTGATCCCAATTGTGTTGGTTGTAAGTTGAGTCACTCAGTAGGCTGAACCAGAACTCACCATCTCCTGGTTAGTGGCCCAAAGTTACCCAGCTAGCTTTCATGGCTAAGGCAGAACTAGAACTCACTGCCTCCTGGTGACTGGTCCTGGATGATTGACAAGTCACCCAGACAACTTCCATGGCTAAGGTAGGGTTAGAACTCCCAGTCTCTGGTGACTGGCCCAAAGTCACCCAGCTAGTTTTTAAGCCTGAGGCAAAACTAGAACTCCCAGTCTCTTGGTGACTGACCCAAAGACACCCAGCTGTCCTTCATGCCTAAGGTGGGACTAGAATTCACCGTCTCCTGGTGATTGTCCCAAGGTTACCCAGCTGGCTTCCATGGCTAAAGCCAGACTAGAATTCACGGTCGTCTGCTTTCTAGCCCTGGTGTCTTAGCCACTAGACCAAACTGCCTCTCAAAGTTATTTATTTATTTATTTTTGGTGAGCGTGCATTTGATAACATATATAAGTATAAACATGTTTATTAATACATGAAATGGATAAAGAATAAAAGGGAGCAGTAGGACAGGGATGGTAGGCACGATGGTGCGCTGATGCACACCCCTTCCAGGAGACAGTCTGAGGTTAAAGTTTTGGGGGTTTGGGGAAGAAACCACAGAGCCAAGTAGTGCATTCCAGGCATTGACCACTCCTGTTGCAGAAGACGTATTTCCTGCAATCGAGTTTGGTGCGGTTTACCTTAAGTTTGTATCTATTGTATGTTTGTGTATTGTTGTGGTTGAAGCTGAAGTAGTCATTGACAGGGAGGACATTGCAATAGATAATTTTGTGTACTACGCTTAGGTTGAACCAAAGGTGACAAAGTTCTAAGTTGTCTAAGCCTAAAATTTCAAGTCTGGAGGCATAAGGTATTATGTTGCGAGTAGAGGAGTGGAGGTCTCTTCTCGTGAAATATCTCTGGATTATGTTTTATGCATTATATTATGTCTCAATCAGGCTTTGTCTTCCACAAATTTAAGTGATATTTGTTTGTTGGTGGGGGGGGGGGCGGACATAAAAGTTTCTCTTACGTGTGTCTCACAGCCTTTTCATTCAGGAGAATTATGTGCTTCAAACTGTTGGACAGCCCCAATGTGTCTCGAAGTGAAAATAGTGAACATATTGTGACTTTGCACACAGCTCGAGAAAACATTCATTACCCACTGGCAGAGTGACATTTTCTTGGCAGGCTCGCTAATTAGTAACACCTATGCTTATTTTTTACACACACACACAAACACCACACACACTCCTCCTCGGGGGGGGGGGAATACAACTTTTAAATCTTGGAAATGGAAGAAAAGCTTTTTAAAGTTCACAGGGCACAATAGATTAATTTTCCTGGGTAGACTTGTGCGCTTGCCAAAATGGTAATTAAGAAGTATCCACATAACGTGTGTGTGTGTGTGTGTGTGTGTGTGTGTGTGTGTGTGTGTGTGTGAGGGAGAGAGAGAGAGGAAGGGAGGGATGTAAGTTTGATAAGCCCATTCATTGCGGGAAAGAACAGAAGGAGATGGAGATGGTTGAGAGATAAGTTTGACTCTCAGACGTAGAGAGAGAAAAATTATGGCATGCACAATTTCTCAGATTGTGTTTTATTTATTCTGTTTGGATCTCACATTTCCTGGAAAAGACCTAATGCGTAATTGCTGTAGCTTTTAATCCTTGCAGTGCTTTGAGTTAAATTAGATTCTGAATACAACCTTCTTCTTTAAACATTTCTGCTTGAATTTTATCATCGGTGGAAATCTCTAACCTTCAACAGATCCAGTACATTTGGAAAAGTTTAGAGCTTGCTCAAAAAAAAATAAAATAAAAACATCAAAGACCCCCAGATCCCCCAAAATCACATTAAAGAATGGTACAAGCTCCATTTAATATTATTTTCTGAAGATGCTGACTGAAAACATCACAGCTGTCTCCATCCAGCAGGGATACCCTGGATAATCCTTGATGCAGAAAGGTTGTGTTACTTTGTGCAGCTATTTTGGATGTGTATACTATGAAACAATGTGATATGAGTAAGCTATCCACCCTTCCTGTAGTTGTTAAGAAAGAGATTTCTTAAGCAGCCTGATCTCAGAAAAGTAAAACAAAGAGGGATTTTTTTTCCACGTGTGTATTTTAGCCTCTGTATTAATTTATTTGTTTCCTGCATAATTGTGTAATTGAGCTAGTTTACGATCAGGGTTTCCTTCATCCCATTTCTCTTCCCTCTTACAATTATACCTGGCTTGAAAAGCGTTCCCAGTTACACACGATTAAATAATGGCTTCAGATTGCTTTTATAGCTTCCTTTCCTGTTCTAAAAAGCTTTTTATCCTGGAATTGGAAATCAATTTAAATGCAGGGATGGATACCACAATTTGTTAAATCCAAACAGTTTTGTGTGTGTGTGTGTGTTGTTTTTTTCTCCTCTGTAGCCTCCTGCTGTCTCGTTCTCTGAAAATTGTTGCTTCTGACCTACTTCCTTCCTCTCAGTTGCCATAATCCTTTGAGTGGGAATTTAATGCGATTTTTTTTTTTTTTTAACAATGGGCTGAGCGTAGAAAGGCAATCTAGAGAGAAGAGAGGAAGAAAAGACACAGCAGCAAATGGTCGCCACACTATAAAAACAATGTTGAGACTCTAGAAAAAGCGCAGAGGAGAGCAACCAGGATGATGAGGGGACTGGAGGCTCAAACATCCGACGGACTGGACGGTTGCAGGAACTGGGCATGGCTAGTCTAAGGAAGAGAAGGACCAGGGGAGACAGGATAGCGGTCTTCCAAGATTTGAGGGGCTGCCACAGAGAAGAGGAAGGGTCAAGCTATTTTCTAAAGCACCTAAAGGCCAGACAAGGAATAATGGGTGTACAATGCAACTACAATGGGCATAATAAGAGGTTAGATCTTCTTGTTAGTTGAGGGTAATCAACTGTGGTAATGACTTCTTTGTCACATGCAAGAAGGAGCCTTGTCTGTGTATTGGAGAAGAATAGGCTGTGTTTGACCCCCACAGCCTGACCAAGTCAGGCTGAGTCGGAGGACTGAATGAACATAGAATCTCAGAGCTGGAAGGAACCTCAGAGATCTTCTAGTCCAACCCTCCTCTCAAGGCAGGAGTTTTGTGCGAGGGCTTCCTTGTCAGCTGGACACCTGCTTAAGGGATGGACAGGAGACTACCAGGAAATCCTGGGACTGAGACGTTGAGGAACGTCCCTAAAGGTAGCTACAGCAAACAGTATCTTGGATTGCTGCTGAGAAGACTCCAACAAGGAGGATATTTTTATTTTAGCGGGTAATTTTCACCCCCGTTGGGATGCTCTGGATTTTATACAGTTGCTCTTCAGGTAATAAAATGTAGGACAGAAGCTCCTGGGATGTCTGACCTCAGCAGCAGGGTTGACAGAACTGTCAACAATAATCAACATCATTATTATCTGGGGATGAATTGGAGTTGGACTAAACTTAGTATGTCTTGCAGCCAAAATTAATGCATGACCGAAACAGGATTTCTGTGGAACAAGAGGTATTCTGCGAATCTACAATTTCAATTTTACGAAAGATTAAAGAGATATAAGGGGCTTTCTTGCCCAGTTTTCAGCATGTTAAGAGGACCGAAGCTTGTCACATCGTATTTGAAAACATCACATAATTTCAATAATTTCTCCATCATGCAACCCATAATTCAGCCCCCCTGCTGAATGGTTCATGTAGTCCTGTACGTTAATAGATCACATTAATTAAGTTAAATTTTCCTGAACTATTGGCTTTTTGTCTCATTCTTGCTGAATATGTTCAGAAGCCTCTCTCTGCCTTAATAAAATCACATCTGGAATACTGCATCCAGTTTTGGTCATCATATTACAAAAAAGATGTTGGGAATCTGGAAAAAATGCAGAGAAGAGCAACTAAGATTATTAGAGGACTGGAGGCTAAAACATAGGAAGAATGGTTGCAGGAACTGGGCATGGTCAGTGTCATGTCCCTGTTGGAATCTAATTCTGAGGGAGAGGTGGAACAGCTGACAGGGAGTGGGAGTGTGGCTCTGGTGGCTGTGGAGGAAACTGGGGAAGGGCACAGTCCAGCTGGGCATTTCAGAGGAAGACCCAGGCCCACCCCCTCTGCATCCTAGGGCACTCAGGGAGGAACGGATAAGGGAAGCAACATGAGTTGGGTGGTTTACAGAGAGGAAAGGGGCCTGATCCCCTTCATTGGCTGCGGAAGACTGTTTAAAAAGGGAAACTACGCACAGCAAAGTTGCTGGAAGCAAACTGGTTTGTCAGTCTTCTCTGAGTTCTGACATCCTCCCAAGTGTGTGTGGTATTTGTTATCTTTTTGACATCTTCAATCTGTTATCCTGCCTTTCTCGTTAATTGCTGCAGCATGGTTTGTGTTGGTTTTTATTTATAATTTATATGTACTTTGAGTTTGGATGGAATCTTCCCTTAAAAAACTGTTCTTGGGAGAGTTTTCTCTCTGATGATAACTGACATTGGGGACCAAGTTGGAAGGAATTAAAGGGACTTTACCTACTTTTTGTGATTTTGTTGCTTTTGTGCCATGCCCTGGCTAAGAGGCAACCTTAACTCCTGGAGACTTTATGGGTGTATGTTTTTTTTTGAAAATGTGAATTGCCATCGCTGTTTTCTTGGGATATTTTTTAAAGTTTCCTGCCTAGATTATGTCCTGTTTCCCCAACCAGTAATAAACCTGAGGATTTCAGTAATAAACCTTTGGTTTCAGACATTCAGATCAGACAGAATTGAAGAGACATTAGGTAAAACAAAGAGTGGAGGATTATGTTTATATATCAACAACAGCTGGTCTCAGGATATAACTATAATATATAAGTTTTGTGATGACAGAGTCTTTACACATCAACTACAAGCCATTTTTTACTCTCCACAGGAGTCTCTCATTTCTCCTAATGGCTGTGTATTCCTCCACAAGCCTGTGTAAACAAAGGCATTACAACTCTTGCTGATCAAATTATGGAGTCTGAAGCCAAACATCCAGGTTCCCTTCCCATCATTTTAGGAGATTTCAATCAAGCAAATTTAAGGAAAGAGCTCCCAAAATATTCCAGCATGTAAATTTGTCACACCAGAGGCAAAAATACTTTAGACGCACTGCTACACAACAATACAAGATGCTTTTAGGTCTTTACCACTAGCAGCTGTGGGACACTTTGACCACTGCATGTCACCTTGTGCCTGCCTATGGACAAAGACTTAAAACCATTAAACCAACAATTAAATCAGTGAAGACTTGGTCGGATGAGGCCAAACTTGAAACTCCAAAAGCCTGCACTGATTGGATGTTTTTGAAGATGCCTCTGCAGACCTAAGATGTTAGCTTCTGCAAAGACTTATGTGTACCAACAAGAACCTGCAAACATATCGTAACAATAAACCTTGGTTCACAGCTAAACCTAAGTAGCTACGTCATTCCAAAGAGGAAGCCTACAGAAAAGGTGACAGAATGCTATACAACTAGGCCAGAAACATATTAACAAGAGAGATCATAGCAGCAAAAAGAAAGCTACTCTGAAAGTTAAAGAATCAATTTTCCTCAACAAATGAACCAGCAAACATGTTGGAAAACTCTTAAAAAACATCACTGGCTTCAGCAAATCTCCTTCCGCAGGAAGGAAATCAACAACTAGCAATGACCTGAATGTGTTTTACTGCAGGTTTGAAAAAAACTATAGCCACCTATCTCCACAACCCACATCTCAAACCACACCAACAATAGCCAAGCCTCCTACAACTGGCCCAATCCATTGCGCTCACAACTCTGGTGATCACAGAAAAAGAAGTGCAAGATCTATTATACAGACAGAAGCCAGAAAACACCAGGGCCAGACAAGATAATTCCTTTTTGCTTAAAAGTCTGTGCTGACCAATTGGTCCCCATCTTCACCCAAATCTTCAATAGATCACCAGAGATGTGCTATGTTCCTTCCTGCTTCAAACGTTCTACCATCATCCCAGTGCCAAAGAAGCCCTCCATCAAGGAACTGAAATGATAGGACCAGTTGCTCTAAACATCTGAGTTTATGAAATCTTTGAAAGGTTGTGCTGTCCCACCTGAAACCATCACAGATCCGCTGTTAGATCCCATGCAGTTTGCATACCGAGCAAATCGATCGACAGATGATGCTGTTAACATGGCTCTGCATTACATCCTACAACACCTGATCTCCAAAATATCTATGCCAGGGTCCTCTTTGTAGACTTCAGTTCAGCATTCAATACCATCATTCCAGACACCCTTCTAAGTAAATTAAACCAACTAGCGGTACCTGAACACACTTGTAAGTGGATCATAAGCTCCAACAGACAGGAAGCAGCAGGTGAAGCTCAGTGGAATCACATCCGATATCTATACAATCAGCACAGCGGCCCCCCAAGTTGTGTGCTATCTCCACTTCTCTTCTCCCTATATACTAATGACAGCATCTCAAACGATCCATCTGTTAAAATACTGAAGTTTGCTGATGACACAACAGTGATTGGTCTCATTCGAGACAATGACGAATCTGGCATACAGACAGGAGGTTTAACAGCTTGCTCATGGTGAACTGGAACAATCTGGAACTGAACACACTCAAAGCTGTAGAAATGGTGGCAGACTTTATAGAAGAAACCTCCCATACTACCACCTCTTTACAATACCAGACAACACAGTATCAACAGTACAGACCTTCAAATTTCTATGTTCTTACTATATCACATGCACCTAAAATCCCCACCTAACATCAGAAACAACATCAAAAAAGCACAATAAAGAATTTCACACTCAAAAGCTCAAAACTGACCAAAGGAGCTGCTGATCCAGTTCTACAGAGGAATGATGGAGTCTGTCATCTGCACCTCTAGAACTGGTCTGGTTGGTTCTGCAACCCAACAGGACAGACATGGACTCCAGAGGGTTAATTAGGACTGCAGAAAAAACAATTACTACCAACCTGCCTTCAACTGAGAGGACCTGCACAACTGCACAATGTCAAAAAGAGGGCTGTGAAAATATCTACAGACCCCTCACATCCTGGACATAAACTGTTTCAACTCCTTCCCTCAAAACGACGTGATAGAGCCCTGCAACCAGAACAACTAGACACAGGGGAGTTTTCCCCCAATGCCATCCCTCTGCTAAAAATAATTCCCTCACACTGTTCAACTATTTACAAAGGACACTACTATTACTGTTCATCTTCTCACCACTCCTTATCACCCATCCCCTCCCACTTGACTGTTTCCTCGTATGATTTGATTGTTGATTGTACCCAATGACTATCATGAAGTGTTGTACGTTATGATTCTTGATTCTTAATGAATGTACCTTTTCTTTATGTATACTGAGAGTATTTACACCAAGACAAATTCCTTGTGGTGTCCAATCACACTTGGCCAATAAAGAATCTGTTCTGTTTCTGTTCTGTTCTGTTTCTGTTCATGTTCTAAAAAAGGCCAAATTTTTAGCAATGCAGACAAGAGAGAAACTTGGTTAGATATTAGTACCAGATTGATGGTTCACCAAAATACAACATTCTATGCAAGGGAAACCTAGGGATGAAACATGTAATAGAAAAACCTAAAATGAAGCATTATAATAAAGGTTCTTTGGAGCCAAAAGGGTATTTTTATAGGTTTCTGTTGGGCAACAGACTAGACGATGATGAGATTAAGAGCAGGCTTAATTGTGGCAGCCTGGACAAATTTATATGTCTTTTTTTTTTTTTACCTGNTGATGAGATTAAGAGCAGGCTTAATTGTGGCAGCCTGGACAAATTTATATGTCTTTTTTTTTTTTTACCTGATTTGATTAACTACATTACATTATTCTGTATTTTAAATCGGCACGCTTAATCTAATTTGGAAAGAAACCATTCTAACTCAGTACAATTTTCGTTGATGGGGAAAAGAAAATTGCAGGGAAACCGTTTATTGAGCTGAGACGTGAACATCCTTTCATTGAATTGTCATTCCAGCTGCAGGGAAAGCAAAACTATTCCCTCCCTCAATTAGTGTTTAATTGTAAATTTGAACCATCACTAAATGAATGATAAAAGTTGAGGAGGACCACCTCTAGTTGAGAAGGTCAAAGATAACAACTTCTCTGATATGCTACAGATGTTCATGCCAAATCATCAAAGGACCCAACTTTATTTTAAACCAGCTCGATACCCATGGTTTGCTATGAAACTCTGTGGTTGGGCTTAGTTTTGGGGGAGGAAAATAAGGGGGAAAAAAATCTGCCTTTGCCTACCAGCATCCATCAGTATTCATCTGGCTAGCGCCCTGTCAGTGTGTGAGAGAGTTGAGGGCTGTTTGGAAACTGAAAGAGTATTTGCTATGTGAGCAAGGAGACAGCAAGGAGCCTGGGCGTGGCTTAGCTCAACTGTTCTGTACTAAAGCTGGTTGGTGCTCTGAAACTGAAACTGAAACTCCTCTCCTCTGCTTGTGTTTTGCATTTGGAAGAGATTCCTTTTCAGGTGGGGAGGAGGAATAGAACTCCTTAGCATCAGAGCATGTTAATAATAATAATATAGGAAATTCTAATGCTCTGATGGTCATTTAGAAAAATTCTTTCTTAGTGAGCACCTAGAAGCCAAGAGGGACATATGGGCCAAATTTCAGGTTTGTAGGCTTTACGGTTCTGGAGATGTTGTGATGATGCATGAATGGAGATTGTGGAGGCTGGCAGCAGTGAGGAAGAGGTTCCCGAGGAGCCAGAAGGGAAGAGCAGCTGAAGCAGCATGGGTGACTCGGGAGTAGGGCTGAAGGTAATGGCCCCTCTCTTAAGAGATAAAAGCCAGCTGAGAAACGGCAGTTCTTTGCAGAAGGAGAACAAGTTTAATACTTGAACCTGGTGGACATTCGAAATATCCGAGGTGGTGTTTGGAAACTCTTTGATTTATTGCTTAGTAACTTTATCTGGTGTTCTTGGCAGCCTTGCAAAAACTTGGCAAGGCTCTTTCTTATTGGAGCTAATTACTTGGAAGCAGCCTTTTACCTGTGAAGAAACAGGATTCGAAAATGAAACATGAAAAGGTTGGGCTGGTACCTTTGTCTTGTGTTTGCTTTCTGGGAACCAGGTTTGGGTCAGAACATCCCTGGACGAACATGTCAGAGTATTTGTAGGACATCCGACCAGCATACAAGTAAATAATTCTGCAGGATTCATCTGCATAAGAAACATTTTCTTATATATAATACCATACAGCAGAAGTCAGCATACAAGTTCAGGAACACAGAAGGAATATTCACAATAGCAAGTCATGACAGAGTAGAGAGATACACAGGCCTTGAGGCCTAGATTTACAGAGGCCAAACCAACTCTTATATACCACTGGTGGACAAACTTTTCCGGCTCCCGTGCCCATAATTGCGCATGCACTTGCTTGCGTGCATGCAAGCACCCAGAAGGCAAAGTGTGCTGCCCCCCACGGCCTCTGTGCATGCGTGTGTGATTCCCTGCACCTCTGCGCACCTCTGCACATGCGTGCCATCCCATCACACACCATGCATCTCTGTGCATGCGTTCATGTCTCCCATTCATCCCCACCCCTGTGCATGTGCACCAGATACCCGACAATCAGCTGTCAGGTGGTGGCACGCGCATGCATGCGCAGTAGGGCTCTTCCGGGCGACCTCTCACATGCCGGGGGAAATGGCTCTGCGTGCCATAGGTTCGCCAACACGGTTATGTACAGTTCAGCAAGTCAAAGTCGTGCTCAGACTCCAAACTGTCTCTTATGGCCTTGTAAAAACAACTTGTCAGGATTCCAGCAGTTGCCCTAATTAAATTATGAGCCTTGATCCAAGCTTCAAAAACTTCAAAGGATTTATTAGGAGTGAACATGTCGGCATGACCTGCATGAAGCCGACTCTGAGACACATAATTCACTGTCACCTTTGACCTTGTTTCCCCTCCCCTTACCCCTCTGGGTGTATCATAATTCATATTCTCCAAGGAGAAACAAGTTCATAGTTGAGAGTCATCAATCACATTCTCCAATTAGGGATTTTCTTGGCAGAAATTCTGGTGGTTTAGTTACAATCTTTGCAAGATAAGAATGGAATGCACTTTTGGTTTTAAACTGCCACACTGCTCCTTCAAATTTCTCTCCCCACCCCTTCATGGCAACTCTAAAACCATTTTTAGATGTTTTATCAGTTGACAGAAGTACTATATTTCAGTTTCTAACCAATCCCCATTGGCTGACCTGTCTGTTCCAATTCATGAATTATACTGACAGAACTGTGGGGTTTTAAGAGGTGGAACAGGGTGCAACTGGGACTGCATTTTTTGCACTCTGGTCATCTCTGGAGAAACAACAGATTATGTATGTGTGTCACTGTGTGCGTGTGTGCGTTTTGCTCCCCAAAAGAGACAGCATAGTCTCTCCTGTTACGGATTTGTTTGGAAGACCTGCTGTGGGGTTCAAGGGGATATTTGAAATTAACAACTTTCTCTGGATAACAAACATCATGCTTGGCTTGTCAGCACATAACATTTCACAGGCACTTTGGCGCTGAAGTATTTATTTTAGACTCTGTCTCGTAATGTCACGATCTCGTAAGGTTTCAGGCGATGTGAAACGTCAACCCAAAAGGTAGCACAAACACTTCCACTTGTTGCGATAAATGTTTGTCTTGGCATGACCCAAACGCTAATCCCAGTCAACGAAAGCCTCGGGAGCCCACAACAGAACCCACCATTCCCTTTTTGATTTGCAAATGTCCAGTTGAAAATGTTTCAAAACATCTCAAAGTGCTTTATATCACTCCGTGAGTACTTATTAAATAATGTGCCTATCTGGCATTTAGAAAGCTATGCACATATCTATATCTATCTACATCTATATCTATATCTCTATTTATCTGTCTGTCTGTCTATCTATCTCTCTATCTCTCTCTATCATCTCTATCTATCTATCTATCTATCTATCTATCTATCTATCTATCTATCTATCTATCTATCTATCTCTATCTCTCCCTCCCTCCCTATCTCTCTCTCTCTCTCACACACACACACACACACACTTCCCCCCAACTCTCTATCTCTTTATCTTTCTCTCTGTCTATTTATCTCTATCTCTCCCTCCCCCATCTCTCTCTCTCTATTTATCTATCTATCTATCCCTCCCTCCCTCCCTCCATCTTCATCTCTCTCTCTCCCTCCCTCCCTCTCTCTCTCCCTCCCCGCTCTATTTCTATCTCTCCCTCCCTCCCCCTCCTCTCTATGTCTGTCTGTCTGTCTGTCTGTCTATCTATCTATCTATCTATCTATCTATCTATCTATCTATCTATCTATCTACCTATCATCAGCTATTTATAAAAATAGAGAGATAGAGATATCTGTCTGTTAAAGTAAGCGGTATTAAAAGGTAAAGGGTTTCTTGATTGAGCAGGGGGTTGGACTAGAAGACCTCAGAGGTCCCTTCCAGCTCTTTTCTGATTGAATAGCTGTCAACGTCTGAGAATTGCTTCCCTTCAGAGGTTTTAGGTGCTCCATTCCTGGAGGCTTTCAAAAAAGAGGGGGACAATCATTTTTCTGAAATGGTACAGGGTCTCCTCCTGATGGAGCAGTGGGTTGGACTAGAAGACCTCAAGGTCTCTTCCAGCTCTATTCCGATTGAATAACTTCTCTTCAGAGTTTGTGGAGGCTCCATCACTGGAGGTTTTCAAAAAGAGGCGGGGCAAAGTTTGTCTGAAATGGTTTTCCGGACTGTGCCAGTGGGGAGTTGAACCCTGAACTTCCTCTCAAACTACTACTGGTGAAGTAAGGCATGTTAGTTTGAATGGCCTGGTTTGGTGTGAGGAAATAAACACTCCGGAGAACTCCACAAGGTTCCATTTTCACTTTGACAAACTGTGCCCACTTTTTAATTCATTCTCAGAGTTTGCACATTTGCGCGTCTCAGTTCTTGACTCCCACATTGCCTGAGGCGCTCATTAAAACTGAAGAACCATCTAGGAAAATTTTGAATATCGACTGTTGCGTGGCTGAGCTTGAGGTTTTGAAACACCTGCGGCATTTCTCAACTTCTGGTTTTGTTACACCACTGTCCCTTTGCACAATTCTGCAATTTTACTCCGTGCTCCTCGGGTGGGTGGGGCGGTAGGATTTATCTCTGGCTTACGTTGCATGGAGCTCGAAGGAGCTACTGGGGCTTGGGTGTTGAACCTTCTACTTAGTGTAGGAATCCTAATTAAAGTTTCTCCAGGACATCTACTGTGTTTCCCCCAAAATAAGATCTTGTCTTATAAAAAAAAGGCACCAGGTCTTGGGCGGATGTCATTCACTGACTAACCTCACTTGCATGCATCACCCCCGGGCTTCTTTTCGCTGTCAGAGGCCTTCAGGAACGTCTCCTCCTGTGGCCGGCAAGGCTTTCCTGAAGGCCTTTGCAGTTGATAATAGAGCTCTGGATCGATCCAGAGCTTTGTTCTCAGCTCCAGAGGCCTTCAAGAAAGACTTGCCAGCCTCACCGGCTGCAGAAAAAATGGGTTGGCAAGGCAGATGTTAGGGTGTTGCAAGGCCTGGCTACAACTGCCCAAAGGTAACTAGTTGGGCAGGTCCACCACCCCCATCCCTATCCTAGCTTAATTTTTACCCATCCACTCTGGAGTGGGTGGGAGCTTAATTAGGGCTTATTTTGTGGGTAGGGCTTATATTGGGCACCTGTCAAGCTGAGACTTATTTTCAGGGTAGGTCATATTTTCAGGGAAACAGGGTAGTGAAGAAGAGGACACAATCTCTTTGGATCTCTGGTTTCATTCATGTCATGCTTGAAGAATCAGGAACATATCTTTTACTTCAGATAAGCTGATTGTGTGTGGAGGTTCTCTGTCCTCCAGGTCATGGTTGTCTCAAAGGTGCTTTTTTCAGGAGGCAACTGGACTTCCTTGGTTTTTCCTTGAAGATGTTTCATTTCTCATGCCAGAAGCTTCTTCAGTTCTGTGCGCAAAATGTAGTCACCAAACTGGTAGTAACAGCAGTTGAATCCAACCCTTGGTTGCTTCTGACCCACATTAAAGCATAAAAAGTTTTTTTAACTATATCGATTGTAGGAGAATTAATGAGTAGTTTCTCTCCTGAACCCAATTTTAAGTTGCCCTGTTTAGCACCTGAAATCACGGATTGGGAGCAGGGTGAATTATTTTCACCAGGATTGAAATTATTTGAGAACAAAAAACAAAAAACACGAACAGCCATGAGTTTCAAACCCAACAAATATTTCACTGAGCTGAACAAAATTGTGACTTTGATTTGTTTTTGTTTTTTTCTCCCTTTATGAAATGACTTGATCTCATTCTATCATCTGGCTCTGTCTGAAAAACTACGCAATTCTGCTTTTATTTAAACTCGCATTGTTATGTTCTAAAATAAACTCTTCGAGAAAAAGTTTCTATTCTAGGAAGCAAATGTTACCATCAGCATTAAAGAGGTTTTCTCCATGGAGATCTAGCCAACCTTTCAAAACGATGGTTCCATTTCTTGTACTTGTGACTTTCATGTCTCCAATTTAACGTTGCAATGAGAAGCATCTGACCTGTAAAAATGAAAACCAGATGAGCAAGAAGCTAAAAACACATAATGGGTTCTTCAGACAATACACAGTATAATGGCATTCTTGCAGTAGCTTTTAAGAAATCTGATAAAAGTGCTGTTGATCTATTCTGTTGTGGTTTTTCCTCCCCTTACTTTCAATTAGAGGCATCCGGAGTTGTCCAAAAATGAAAGGAAATTCTGTTTTTACATCAACTGTCTATCCTTGTTTAATGTTGTTGTGTTCGCAGCGCAGAAGAGTAAAGAACAGAATAGAATAACAGAGTTGGAAGGGACCTTGGAGGTCTTCTAGTCCAACTCCCTGCTTAGGCAGGAAATCCTACAAAAGGATTAGGGCTTTGATTGAAACGTGATGGATGCCATCTTGACTGTTGTCACACCCGCTGTGGCTTTTTGCGATGCCTGGTAGAAACAGTTGACAAGACAAGTGTCTTTTTGTGTGCATTGTGTTTTGGACCAGTGGACATTGTTCCTTGAGGGCTCCTTGGTGCTCTCAGATTTGGTTCTTTCCTTGCAGACATTTCATTACCAAACTAGGTAACGTCATCAGAGCTAAGCACCAACACCAAATGGTCAGTAGCTTGTATCTCTATTCACCGTAGTTGGCTAGATTGCTCAATCAGCTTTTCATCACCTGATGGGAATAGACTTTAGATGTGATTTGTGGTTTTTATTATGCTGTCCTTATTTCAAGGCACGACTGTTTATTGACGATCTGGATGTGCCAACCTGATTTTAGTGGAAAAAGCTTACCTAAATAAGGAAAACAATTACTTTTACTTGTTACTAAACAAAGACCGCTAATGTTAAATCAACTTTATTTGAAGAACTTACTAGTGTGGGATTGTGCTTCTCTTAGATTGAAGTCAAATGCTCTTGTAACTAACAAAACTGTTGAATGACTTACATATTTACACACACACACACACACACACACATACACACAAAAAACACTGTATAAAATAATTATCCTTGTCAATCTCTCCTAGTTTATTACTGATCATGAGAAATTTCAGGTATTTTTTTTAAGTAGATAGCAGCAAAGCAGCACTCACTTTCAGGAGTGATGTTTGAGTTTGGTGGTTTTCTTGAAGACATTTCATAACCCAAACTAGGTAACATCATCAGTGCCGGATACCGATGAGGTTACCTAGATGGATAATGAAATGTCTGCATAAAGACAACCAAGCTCAGAGACAACTGGGGATGCCACAGTTCTCCTTCTTCTTCTCCTTCCCCCTCTCCTTCACCTTCATTCCACAAACCCCACTCCCTTCTAGTACTGATGATGTTACCTAGTTGGGTAATGAAATTTCTGCAAAAAAACAATGAAGCTCAGAGAGCATCAAGGACCCTACATTCTTCTTCTTCTTCTTCTTCTTCTTCTTCTTCTTCTTCTTCTTCTTCTTCTTCTTCTTCTTCTTCTTCTTCTTCTTCTTCTTCTTCTTCTTCCTCCTCCTCCTCCTCCTCCTCCTCCTCCTCCCTGCTTTTTCCTTCTGTTCTCTTTCCTCTCCTCCTGTTCCTTCATTCCACAAATCCCACTCCTTTCTATTACTGATGCTGTTACCTAGTCAGGCGATAAAACATCTGCAAGAAAACAACCAAGCTCAAAGAGCCTCAAGGATCCCTCATTTTAACAGCAAGCTGCAAATATTTTCTTTCATTGGTATATCATGCCTTGAATAATACACAGTCCTTGGGTGCTAGGAGGATTGAAATACAATGCCTCGGATCATGTTTAAGCTTGTTTTTATTTTTCAATGCCTAGCATCCCTCTGAATTCCATCCATAATTTGACAGCATCGGAGTAGATTAATATGTAGAAAAATACAGAAGGAGAACTCCGCAGCAGTGGTTATTTATTACTTAATGAAAAGGCAGCAGCTCAAAACTCTGGGAGAAGCAAAACATTTTGTAAGTTCTTGTCATGATGCCAAGAAAGAGCTAAGGCTGAAGAGAAACAAACAGCTAATTAATCCAAAAGACTCAATCTTCCTTTTCCAAATTAGCAATCAGGTGTTCTGTTTTATGGATTAAACTTAATTTGAAACACTTAATTTAAATTCCAGGAAAAAGGATTATTGTTTTTTTTTCTAAATAGTTTAGACTGGATGTGTACATCTCATATCCCTGGAAAGAAAACACTCCTACAAATACCCATATTTGGATATTTTTCTGGAACTTTGGTTATTATTATTATTATTTTTTTACAAAGGTTGAAAGTGAACATTTGAAACTTGGTCCTGTGAAAGCTTTAATGTTGGCAGGAAAAAAACAACTCTGGTTTATTAGTCAAAGTTCTCACCTGAAATTTTTACCGTATTTCCAGGGAAAGACTCTCTTGCAGACAATTTTATAAAATAGTTGCTCTTTCCTTATTCTTTTTGTTCCAAAAGAACAATTGGTGGAATACTTTACGGAGTTTGCAACTCTGTGCACAAGTTAAAGGGATAATGTTACACAATTTTATGTGAAAATAACATAGGACTGTATTTTCTTTAGTGACAACATAGAGTTGTTACATGTGTTTACATGGGCAAAATAACCTAAAATGGGAAGTGGGTGTAACTTCTAACTAACTTCAACTTTGTTTATTGATCGGTACCGCCATCTTGTGGGAATTGGCTGCACTTCTATTCCTTTACAAATGGATGATGCTCAGTGTGGAAAAACATCTTGTACCAAGGCAATTTTCCTTCTTGTCTCTTCTCTTCTCCTTCTTCTTTCTCCCTCCTCCTTCCTCCTCTTCCCTTCTTCCTTTCATTTCCCATCCTCTTTCTTCCTTTTCTTCTCCTTTTCCTCCTTTTCCTCCCCCTCCCCCTCCCCCTCCTCCTGTTTCTTCTCCTTCTCCTCTTCTTCTTTCCTCCTCCTCTTCCTTTTTTTTCCTTGTCCTCTTTCTCTTTCTTCCTCCTTCTGTTTTTGTTTCTTCTTCTCCCTCCTCCTCCTTCTTCCCCTCCTCTCTTCTTCTTCCTCTTCTCCATCTCCTTCTACCTCCTTCTCCCCTTCTTTCTCTTCTTCTCTTCCTCCTCCCCCTCCCCCCTCTGCCTTTTTTGTTCCCCTTAAATAAAGTTATTTTTTTCAGGGTATGCAATTTTTATTCTCTTTTTACTAAAAAAATATATCAACCTTTCATTTGGGATTTGATAGGCAACATAAATGCATACCCTCCAGCCCCGATTCCAGAAACCCAAAACCCACTGAAGACTATTAAAACAGCAGAAAAACCAAAGCTGAATTAAAAATAGTTCAAATTGCTAGATTGCTATAATAGCTATAATTAAATACATTATTAAGCCATCGTTTCAGAATATTATCTGTGGAGAACAGCAGAGACAGAAAATAATTATACGGTATATATAACCATTTTGGCATGTGTAGGATTTTAATATATTCTTCTCTTTTTTCTCTTTAAGACCAGTATAAGGGAAGGACTGCTCTTGAAACAAACCAGCTCATTCCAGAGATGGAAACGACGTTACTTTAAACTACGGGGCCGAACTCTTTACTATGCCAAGAATTCCAAGGTAAAAATTTATTGTTCACTTATTAAGGAACATGCTTTGCCTGATATAATAATTGTATTTTTGAGGCTTTTAGAAATTGCTGCGGAAGATAAGAGTGATAAAATAAGATTGCTGCTGTATTTTTTTTCTTGCAACTATTCCATTTCCTTCTACTTATAGCATAACTTTCTAAGGCACTCAAAAGAAGCAAAGATTGTACATTTGGCTTTGGATTTTGCGAAGAAATTGTTCTATAGCCTAGCTAGTGAATGCAGATTGGATTTACATTGTTAGTGTTCCTTTCAAACTGACCTTGGGTTAAAACTGGCATGATCTAAAAGAGATCTGGAAAAGGTAAGTATACCTTTTTCCCCCTGACAGATTTTGCTTTGCCAAGAATCAGGGAACAATGCAGGATCTGGAAAACTAGTTCTTCCTTATTCTAGAAAGGCATTTAAGGAAAAGAAGAACGTGACCATTTCGAATCCTCTAAAACGTGAAATTATCCTTATACCTTGGACTAGAGAGAGAGCCTGGCGGATTAATAAAGATAAATCCATTTGAAGATGAAACAGTGTCTATATTCATGTTTTATCCAATATTTTAGGAGGAAATTCTTATCATTCATAGATTTTAATCATGCTGGTTGTTCTGAGTACATAGAAAAAGCTTTAAATCATGGGGGAAGCTGCTGCATATCACAACATATTTATTCATAAGTACAGATTTTGAATAATATGGAGTGGTGTGGTAGCCTAGAGGTGAATCTCTCGCCTCACAATCAGGAGGCTATGAGTTCGATCCTAGCTAGAGCCAAATATTTCTCTTTCTAAGCTCCACTTAGTTGCCCAGACTCCACCCCCGCAAGCGATTATGGGGTTATTAAATGAAGATGATGATATATTTTGAATAATACATAAGGATAATGGCTCAAAACCGTAAAATTGGTGGCAGATTTTATAGAAGAAACCCTTCCATACTACTACTACTGGATACCTAGCATCAAAAGGTCATCAAAAAAGCACTACAAAGAATGTTCTTTCTGGGCCAACTCAGAAAGCTCAAACTGCCCAAGGAGCTGCTGATCCAGTTCTACAGAGGAATTATTGAGTCTATCAACTGCACCTCTCTGACTGTCTGGTTTGGCTTTGCTTCCCAACGTGAAAGACATGGACTCCAGACAGTAATTAGGACTGCAGAAAACACAATGGCTACCCACCTGCCTTCCATGGAGGACCTGCACACTGCACGACTCAAAAAGAGGGCTGTGAAAATATCTACAGACCCCTCACATCTGGACATAAACTGTTTCAACTCCTTTCCTCAAAATGAGGCTATAGAGCCCTGCACACCAGAACAACTAGACACAAGGACAGTTTGTCCCCAAATGCCATCACTCTGCTAAATAACTAATTCCCTCAAAACTGTCCAACTATTTACAAAGTTTGCACTACTATTACTATTAATCTTCTCATCACTCCTCATCACCCATCCTCTCCCACTTGTGACTCTATGACTGTAACTTTGCTGCTTTGTATCCTTACGATTTATATTGACTGTTTCCGAGTATGATTTGATTGCTTATTTTACCCTATGACTGTCATTAAGTGTTGTACCAGATGATTCTTGACTCTTGATGAAGNGTAACTTTTCTTTTATGTACCCTGAGAGCATTTTCACTGAAAACAAATTCCTTGTGTGTCCAACCATACTTGGCCAATAAAGAATTCTATTCTATTCTGTCTACCTAGGGTATCTATCTATCTATCTATCTATCTATCTATCTATCTATCTATCTATCTATCTATCTATCTACCTACCTACCTACCTACCTACTAAATTTATTCACCACCTATCTTGTGTTAAAACATGGATTATTAGTTCAACTGTCCGTCAACACTTCTAGTCTCTGACTCAATTTTAGGTACAAGTCTCTTCAAAATATCACATTTTTTAACACTTTCCAATCTAACCTAGTATTTCCTAGCAGTCTTTTAACCAGATCTTACCAGGGTTAGCTTTAGAAGATTGGCAAGTTTAGCCAGGGGCTGCCATTTAGAGAAAGTTAATAAATGGTTTATATTTCATTTTTGCCCAACAGGGCCATCATTATCCGTTCATGTTGAGCTTATTTGATTGATTTCCACTCCTGTGTTACTAAAGGAGTAACTGAAAACCATGGCTTCCAAAAGGATTATTCTAAAGCTACAGGTAGCCCTCAATTTAACAATCACTCGTTTAGTGAGGGGCTTAATTCCTTAAAAGGGGGTGTTATAAAATCACAATCCTGGCAGAGTAAGACCAAGACAATTCAGGCATTATTCTGAATGTGGCTTAATTAACTTCCACGCATCCAACATCTAAAGCAAGGACGTCCAACCGTGGCAACTTCTAAGACTTGTGGACTCCAAGAATTCCCCAGCCAGAATGAGCCTCGCTCATGAAATACTCAGTCCTGTAAGTTTCAAGAAAAATGCCTCTTTTAAAAGTGGAAATAAAGATTGATTATTGATCCTAATCAAGACTCGTTTTAACTGAGAGCCAGTTAGGTGTAGTGGTGCTGTCCTGGAAACCAGGAGGCTGCGAGTTCTAGTCCTGCCTTAGGCATGGGGGTAAAAAAAAAACCCCAGCTGGGTGATTCTGGGCTAAAACCTGTCTTCAGAGCAACCCACCTCACTGTTGTCATGTGGAAAATAGGAGGAAGAAGGAGCATAAGGTATGTTCACCGCTTTGAGTTACTTACGAAGGTGGAATAAAAATATAATAATAAATTCTCGCCTTTGTTTAAGAGCAGAATTGCCTTTCTTATTTTTTCCTAAACTCATAACCCTGGTCCTAACAAACTTAAAGCATCTTCTAAAATCATCCAACCTTCACTAACAGCAAGGGTGGCTTCTAGGTTTCTATTAAAGTTAGATGATGTATGAAGTTCAACAAGCGCCCTGTGGGAAAAGGGATTCCCCCTCTTACTTCCTACAGCTAAGATTCCACTTCTCAAGGAGTTATGGGGATGGACTTTAATTCCTATATATCCCATGGACACTAACCCTAACTATTCAGAGGCACTAGATCAAAAATCTCCCCAACCATGGCAATTTTAAGACTTGTGGACTTCAATTCCCAGAATTCCTCATAGCTGGCTATGACTATCTTAAAAGTTGCCAAGTTTGGAGAATCCTGAACTAGAGACCAACAATTCGCCAGCTTTGCTGTTGCAAAGGCATTGTTCAGACAAGCATCCAACTGCCCCTCAAGTATGTTTTTCACTCAAGAAAACCAAGGTTTAACAAAACAGATTAAAAAAACAACAACTCCAGTGCTAAATAAATTTCATTTAGCATTAGGGTTTTAATACGCTTAAGTAATCTGAGGCAGAACTCTTTAAACCTATGGGATTTTTGTTTTTTGACAAATATATGAACACAAGGAAGAAAGTTGCATGCATATTTTGTTGATTTAGAATGTCAAAAGTGAACAGGCTTGAATAATGGGACTGCTTTTCGTGACTATTGACTTGAAGGATAGTTCCTAAATATAGTAAGAGGGAATGAATGGATGATGAAGGAAATAAAATAATGTTTAGCAAATGGCCCAAATGCCGAGCAGACGATAAATCTCCCTTGATTTGTGGAATGCACTTATGGATAAATGAATACAGAATTTATATGTATAATGAAGCAGCATTAGAGGCTGTGTTGCTGGAGAATATTTATATGAAGTCCGTGCTATTTCATTGACAGAATGTAAACATTTAGGAATGAATGCTGTATACACATTATGATGCAATCAATTAGAGATATAGATTTGAAAATTAATATCAAAGACCAATTTCTTACTTCATACCTCAGTCCCTTTGGCTTCCTATTTTTCTGCATTTTGCATAATGTGTATATCTTTAAATGGATTACAAACTCATACATATATCAGTTCCTTCATTTCTTTAGTCTGTTCTGACGTTCTATGCTTTTCTGTCAAGTTTTTCCATTCTTCCAGAATGATTTTTGGTAGTTGTCCCATCTTTCCACTGTCTTGAAACCTCTGCAACTCAACGTGGTTACACCAATGCTTCTCAAACAATTGTATTGCCCTACATTCCCACTTGGGCCTGTGCTTTCCTCTCTACAGACATCCCACACATTATGCTCAACAACACAGCACAGGTTGCAAAAGCGGCTGCATCAGCAGCACTGATGTTACCTACTTGGGCAAAGAAACGTCTGCAAGAAAACAAGCAAGCTCAGAGAGCACCAAGGACCCCACAGTCTTCCTTCTCCCCTCTTCCTCCTCTTTGCAAACCCTGCTCCCTTCTAGCACTGACGATGTTACCTTGTTGGGTAAAGAAACGTCTGCAAGAAAACAACCAAGCTCAGAGAATACCCATCACAGCTCCATTTGTCAAATATCAAGCAAACCACGGTGTATATTTTCTGAAAAACTGGTATAACGGCACAAACAATTCGGTCCTCAGCCACAGCCCTCCTCTTCCTGGGCAACCTCCACCGATTCCTTGCAAAACAAGGCTTAGCTGCATGCATGGGCTGAACAGAAGCGACACCTGACAGCTTCCACTACCATGGACAGAAACCTTTTAAACAAAGAGGCTGGATACATGTCAGAGTCGATTGCGTGACAGATCTCAGCTTTTCGAATACAAGGCAGTGAAGCCTCCGAAATTAATCTACTTTCTCTGCTGCAGGAGTATATCCTACAAGGATGAAGGCAACACCTAAGCCAGCTTTCTCCAGACAAACAAACTTCTACGTTTTGGCTGGACTTCTGTATCAACCAGAGCAGGAGTAACAATTCAGCCAATTACACAGTACAGCACAAATCCATGATTAACTGACCGAGATCCACTCCCTTTTCCAGGACTTAAAGGAGGGAAGACAGAGGAAAAATAAGAGACATGAATTGAAGGAATCACCTACGGGTAGTCCTTGGCTTACTAAAACGTTTGTTTAGTGACTGAAGTTACAATGGCAGTGAAAAAAGTGACTTATAGCTGTTTTTCACACAACAGTCGCAGTTGTATCAAAATTCAGAGGCTTGGCAACTGGCATGTACTTATGACCACTGCTGTGTCCCTGGGTCAACAACCGTGTTGCCAACAACTGCAGGGATTCGCTTAACGACGGTGGCAAGGAAAGCCATGAAACGGGGAAAGACTTGCTTAACCTTGCTTAGCAATGGAAATTTTGGGCTGAATTGCAGTCATTAAGTTAAGGACTGCCTGTACAGGCAAGTCAAGGAGATGCTCCCGAATCTAAAATGATAAAAAGATTTCACAAAATGTCAAAAAAACCAACAACAACCTTTCAATCTCACATAATTTGGCATTCCAGGTACCCTTAAAACCGCCAGGGCTACGTCAATTCCACAAGGGTTTGTTGCAGTAAGAGAGACTGAGACAGAAAATGCATATAACTCTGCCGTGGGCAATTACTCCGACAATAAGGGAGAAATAATTGGATTTTAATTCTCACCACGGCAATAAAAATTCCATTGGCAAATAATACATCAGAGAAAGCTTGGCTCTGGATTCTTGATCTGTCCAGATTCATTTTGAAAACAAATCGGATAGGCAAGATTTAAGAAGGCACCCTGTAGGTATACAAATCATTTTACTTTATTGTGTCTTATTTTGCTCACATCAAGAAAGCCATCCTTCCAACGAGGCACCGAGAAAGCAACCCACAAAGTAGATCTAACCTCTAAAAGCAAACTGCAAAAATACAATGTTCAACCTACTCCATAATCACCTCTTAAGGTGTTGCTCCAGATCCCAAAACATGTTCACCTTTGTTTTACAAAAAGCTTCTTTCCAGAGGCCTTCTACTCATCTTTAAATGCCATGTCTATTCTGACACAAGGCAAAGGCACAAGGATTAGCAGGGATGCTACTAATTTGCTTTTGCTTAATATAATTCAGCACTTCCAGGGATCTTAGATGGAGGAGTAGATCCAGCAGTGTAACAGGGGCTGGTTATGCTCAACAGAAGAATAGGAAGGGAAAAAAAGCAATTGGTGACATCAGAGGGGCTGAAATCAATGTTGCTCTGTTACATAAAGCATTAAAAAGAGATTATAATCTCTCTGGCCAGGAGTTCTGAGTATCTTTTTGAACTACTCATTTGTTTCTCTGAAGCTTAACCAGGTCCGTCTCCGCTTTTCTCAGCTTCCCCTAAAATCTCGGCCAAGAGGACGTTGTAACCCCACCTGGGCAAAAGCTGCAGCCATAAATTGAGGACTACCTGTACACAAAAGCTGGCTGGCACACATTTGAGCGAGATGCCTGTCAACCATTTTGATTTTTCCTTCTTTTTATTTCAGAGAAAACTTTTCAGTGGGCAAATGTCTTCATTAAGACCCGGGATGGGAAGGCAGTTTTTCCTTGTTTTATCTCGCAACGATCCAGATGTTCAGTCTGCAATCCAGACAGACGTCTTCCAAGATTTGAGGGGTTCCCAGAAAAAAAGATGGGGGGTGTCAGCTTACTTTCCAGAGCCACAGAAGGCAGGGCCAGAAGCAATGGAGGGAAACTCATCAAGGAGAGAAGTGACTGAGAACTAAGGAGGAATTTCCTGCCAGGGAGGCCAATTAACCAGTGGAACAACTGGCCTCCAGAAGATGTGAATGTCCCAAAACTGGAAGCTTTTAAGAAGAAACTGGACAGCCACCTGTCTGAAATGGTACAGGGTCTCCTGCTTGAGCAGAAGGTGGACTGGGACAGTGGCTGGGGACCACTGATGGTTCGTAAGAAAACTGTGGTGGTCCGCAGAGCAATTAATCCAGGCTGCGGGGGGACACAAGGCTGCACCACCCACAAGGCCTGTGGGAACACAAGGCTTGCGTTGCTTGCATTGCGAACAACATGAGGGAGTGAGGGGAGGGGGAAAGGCGGAGGGGAACTTGCCCACGCACCCCCCGTGCCTGGCCTGGCCACCAGGCTGCTTCTTACCGCTTCTTCCTTCTTCTGCTTTTGCTGCAGGGAAAGCAGCCAAAGCCTCTCTTTCTCTCCCCCAAACTCCACCAGAAATGAGTCTTTGGGACCCTGCAAGGCCTCCCGCTCCAAGAGGTTCACAAAGACTCATTTCTGGCAGAGTTTGAGGGAGAGAAAGAAAGGCTTCTGCTGCTTTCCTTGCATGAAGCCAAAAGTCTCTCCTCTTACTCTCTCCCTCCCCACCCGAGAACAGAGCTGGAGATGGGATCCTGCGATCCCAAATAAAGAACGATAGGTTGGTAGGGAAACAGGGTGGGGGATTTCCCTGCAGACTTTTTGGGGGTTTTTCCCAGGGTCTCTGGTCCGCAGGATTTAAAATTATGAGTTTAGTGGACCCTGAGGTCCAAAAGGTAAGCGACCCCTGAACTAGAAGATCTCAAAAGATCCTTTCCAACTTTATTGTTATGTTTTGTTATTCAAAATTTGGAAAAGGCAGAGTGGAAAACTTAAAGTAGAGGTGAATTTTCCTTCAAGTGAAGTTTGATTCCTGGATCAAGACACATGCAATGGCTGTTGGATTTTTGGGGGGTGAGAGTGGAGGGTAGGATTGGGATAAGAGGGGTCTGGTTTTCCTACTGCCTTCTTCTCAGATGTATTTCCAACTCCTTAGGATGAGTGAAAGATACCCAGATCTTCTGGTGCTCAATTATTCAAGGTCCAACCATGCTTAAGTTTTTCAAGACTAGCAAAAGTCTGCCAAGTGCAGTAATGGAAAAGGGGGAAAATACTAATTTTTGCAATACAGGTAGTCCTTGACTTACAACAGTTCCCTTAGTGACTGTTCAAAGTTACAATGTCACTGAAAAAAATGATTTATGATGGTTTTTCACTTTTAATGATCACTGCAGCCCCACAACCACCTGGTTATATGACCAAAATTCAGAGTCTTGACTAAATCTGTGTGGCTTTACTGCAGATATTCAAAAAATGAAAAGATTCATTCCTAACTTGAATTTTATGCCAGCTCAAGAAACAAAAAAAGGTTCTAATTAATAAAATGACAAGCTTAACCCAAAGGCCAGTCAAGAGCCTCTAGAAGATGGTTTTTCTGTAAGAGATCAGCCACACACACTGTCTTAAATCTCATTCAGTGGCTGCGCTTCGGAAAATGTGGGTCGAGGGTTAAGCCGCTTTAAAAATAATTAAAAGGCCATATGCATTTCCTCATGTGCTGGAAAGACAGCAGCAGCTCAATGAATGGACAGAAAAACTGCCACTTTTCATGGGGCTTACAGGTTTTCTGCAAGCTAACACTCCATCGCCATGGATTGCGGCCAATGGTGAAGAAAACCATCTTTGGGTGTATTTTTTGGAAGCTGCACATCTTCCCCAGGGCAATTTGTCTTTCTTTCTTTTTTTTCCCCTTCCATTTCTTAAAAGAGACCTTTAGGAGATCGGAGCAGACTATGGCAAGCAGCAGGGGGGTGATGCAAAGAGGGGAAATTCACAAAACAAAACAACAGTTTGGGTGTTGCATGCCTGGAGTTTGTCAACATGACTGTGGGAAAGGGAAGTTGTGAGGCAGCTGCGTTTGTCACCAGGCATGTGGGAGCTTCATCACTTGAGACTTTCAGGAAGAGGCTGGACTGCCATCTGTCAGAAATGGTGTAAGGTCTCCTGCTTGGGAGGAAGGGGGTTGGACTAGATGACCTACAAGATCCCCTCCAACTCTGATGTTATCATGTCTCTGTCAAAACCCCACACCACACAGTTTTCTTCACCTCGAGCAGTTCAAAAAGAACTCAAGCCTTCCTTTCTATTGCAAATAGGTGTTATCTGCTCGTTACTAGCTGTCAATCAAGTACCAACAATACCGCATTCCAGGAATTACCAACCCAGACCAATAATCAAAAATACACAACTCTCAACACGAGGAAGCAATGAAAGAACATTCCCACCAACATTGACAGGGCAAAATGCTAGGATAGAAACAGAGAGCAAACCCTGCTGCCCTTATGGCACTGATGGTGTTACCGAGTCTGGTCATGAAACGTCTCCAAGCAAACATCCAAGCTCAGAGAGCAACCAGGACTTCACAGTTATTCTCCTCCTCCTCCTCCACTCCCTCTAGCACTGATGATGTTAGCTAGTTTGCATAATGAAACATCGGCAAGAAAACCACCAAGCACAGAAAACACCAAGGACCCCACAGTTCTCCTCCTCCTCTCCACAGCCCCATTCCCTTCTAGCACTGATGATGTTCCCCAGTTGGGTCATGAAACAGCTGCAAGAAAACAACCAAGCTCAGGGAGCACCCAGGACCCCACTGTTCAACCCTGAGCTACAAACATCCTTGTAAACAAATAAATAAATAGAAAAATATTATCAATAAAATAAATAGCCCCATCGATCACTATCCTGCTGTCTCTTGCAAATGGAAAGCATGCTGAAAATCACCTCATCATATTTGAAGTTCAAGGGAGGTTTTAAACCAAAGGTGTCAAACTCAAGTCCTGGGGCGCTTAAATCCGGCGCGCATGGCTGGCCTGGAAATACCAAAGGACCAGCCTGTGGTACCTCCAGCCCCCCCCCCCCANGGAAATACCAAAGGACCAGCCTGTGGTACCTCCAGCCCCCCCCCCAGGTCATAAGTCAACACTAATACACGTTAGTCCTTGACTTATGACCACCTGTTTAGCAAGTGTTCCAAGTTACAACAGTACTGGAAAAAAGCGCATTGTGCTTAAAACTGTCACAAAATCCTTGCGGGCACACGGTTATAATTTGGTTGATTGGCAACTGTCAAAAGAGTTTACTCCTGATGTCACAGCATCCCCATTTAGCAAAATCATTGGGGAAACTGGCAGGGAAGGGTTGCCATCATGTCTTACTTAATGACCATGATGGTTCACTTAACAATCCTGGCAAACCGGGCCATAAAAACCAGTGATTCGCTTAAGGACCACACCGCTTCATGATAAATATTATGGTCCTTAGTGGTCATATGTAAAAAGACTGTTAATTTTCTATTTATTTCCCATAACTTTTGCCAATTGTCCAATTCAATATTATCACCAAAATTTGGAGTCCATTTTATCATTACTTCTTTGACTTGCTCCTCCTCCATTTTATATTCTGGTCGAAAGCTGTATATTCTCTTGATTGTTTTCCTTCTGTTCCTAATAGTATCTTATCCAATGCCATCAATCCTCTCTGTATGTCCCATTCTTTCTTGTCTTTCTTGTATCTTGATTGGATTTGTAGGTATGCCCACAATTAGAGTTGTATCCTGAACGTCAACTAAAAAGATACTCCTTTGGTCTTTTTAGCTGCCAGAAAAAGAGAGTGGGGGAAAACAAAGCATTCTTGAAATGCCGAGATATCAACTCAGCAGCCCAAAGTTGTCTGAGTATAAGGTTATTGGAGAGCATGATGGATGACTCTTGGAGACTGAGGTGTCCCATTGGAGAAGTCACATCCAGGGTTGGGGGGAAGACCAGGGTCAAGGGGGAAATGTATGATGTGATTTAGTACCAGCTGCGGCCAGGCACGCGCCAACATGGCAATTTCTAACAAACCAATTTACTTTTTCTGAGATGCGGCTAGAGACTTTTGCTTTGAATGAGAGGGGATTTATTGGAGTCCTGACACTTCTTTTAATTTGTGTCTGGATTTTAGATCCCCTTTTCCATCTAGTAGATCTTTATAAGCAACAACTTTTCCCAGATTCATGAAATTTGGATGCACTAAAAGATGGCCAAGAAAGTCCCACTGTGTACAATTATTTTTCATGTTTATTCAATAAAATTTATTTTTTTTAAAAAAAAAAGACTACCTTTAATCAGGTTAATCAAACACTTCACAGAATATCCTTTGAGTAATTCTGGGACATTGTGGATACAGAGAAAGCTTTTTCTGATAATGCAGGATTGGATTTGCAGTCATTAGTCAAGCTTAGAAGAGATTTACTGTCATCTGAGTATGTAACTTCCATCCCTTGCACAGCATTAGTCCAATGTGTCTTACTCAATTTAGAAGATGCTCAAGAGTTACTTGAAGAACACACAACAAACTTACTCATCCTCCTTCCCTCCCAAGGTGAGGTTTTGTTTAAAGAAGCTTGGCTTCTGCAGATACGACACATTTTCTTAACACAACATGCAAATCCTTCTCCTGGGAGGTATATTTGATTTCTCAACCTGAGCTGTTCTTTTAAGTCTGTGATTCTAGTCTACTCTACTCTGAGTACCCCAAAATCTCTTTTGGGATTCAGGTGTCTCCACTGGTCGGCCAATATTTTGTTTTGGAGACCCACATGATGTAGACTTTCCATTTTTAATGACTTAATTTCCCACGCACCAAATTACCACTTGCTCTTCTGTGAACGCACCAAAGATTCTTGCAGAGTCTTAAAAGCCTCCCCCCCCCCCCCNAGCCCCCCCCCCCCCATTTATTGCCACACAAGCTTTAACACTTCACCCATCATTACTATGGAGATACACTGTTGGAAAACATCTGTAAAGGACAGTAATCCTGAAAGAGCAAAATACAAATTTATTCCTTCATTCATTCCATTTGGAGGTCACCCAACTTTAACTAACTCTGGGCAGTTCACAATAATAAATAACATAAAAGCAGCAGAATGCAAAAATAAAAGGCCAAGACAAGAATAAAAATAGCCACAAATTGTGGGAACACCCATAATTTTGATTTTCCACACCAGAGCAGGAAACACTCTGGCTCTTAAAAACAAAAATTTAGTAGGGTCAGGCTTGGACTCCACTTGAAATAAGAGACCACACAGGAATTCCCTGTCTACAAACTGCACCAGGAAGTCCAAAAAAAATTCTAAGAATTGGAAGACCAAACTAGCTGCCAAAAACACTTACTTAGTTGTGAATCAAATTTGTAAGACCACCCATCTGTGGCGCAAATGTGCCAAAAAAGTCACACTCATGATTTCTTTTTCCTTTTTCCTGCAAAGCATGCAAACTGGAACTAAAAAACTTTGGAGCAAAATATTATTGGACATACTGTACTGTATTCTTGCAAATAATGTCATTCCGGTTGGAGTGGGGGGGGAATGCCATTTTTCAAAGAAAGAACTGTCATGGTACAGATACAGATAATCAGAGTTGGAAGGGACCTTGTAGGTCATCTAATCCAACCCCCCCCCCCCAAGNATCTAATCCACCCCCCCCCCCCAAGTGGGAGACCCGACACCATTTCTGACAAATGGCAGTCCAATCTCTTCTTGAAAGTCTCAGGTGATGGCGCTTCCATAACTTGGAATAAATAAAATTCACTTGAAATAAAATTCACTTGGAATAAAATAAAATTCACTTGGAATAAATAAATAAATTTCACTTGGAATAAATAAATACAATTCACTTGGAATAAAATAAAATTCACTTGAAATAAATAAAATTCACTTGGAATAAAATAAAATTCACTTGGAATAAAATAAAATTCACCTGGAATAAATAAAATTCACTTGGAATAAATAAATGAAATTCACTTGGTCATCCTGACACTGAAATTATGAATAGGTTGCTGCAGCAATAATGTTTTATGCACAAAAATGGAAAGATACTTTAGTTCCCACATCGGACGAATGGATGCAAAAATGGATAGAGTTAGCAGAGATGGCTAAATTGACTGGTTTAATCAAAGGAAGACATTAAAAAAATGAAAGAAAACTACTTTGTTTTCTTTGATACAGCTTAGTTTGTTTCCACTTGGAAACCATGCCAGCACTTTGTGCTTGAGGTGGGGAGAAAAATGAAACTTTGACTTTGGGTTTTACTGATTAGATAGGTTTGTTGTTATATAAATGGCTGGTGTATTTGATTATGGAAAAGCAAAAAATTGAGGTTGTGTGTTATTACCCAATTCTACTGCAGTAGAGAGTCAAAAGTCAATGCCTTTCTTTTTTCTTTCTTTTTTTTTTCCTTCTTTGCTTTTTTCTTTTTCCTTTCTTTCTTTTCTTTCCTCCCTTCCTTCTTCCCTTTTACCCTACATTTTTTCCTCTTCCCTTTATTCCTCCATTACTTTCCCTTTATTTTCATATTTCTTTGTACTTTTTGATTGAACTATTTTGATGAACTAATAAAAAAAACCTGAAAAGGTTATTGTAAAGCCACCGATGCAAAGGACTAAGCCAACAACTTACAGCATCTCTCTGAAGCAAAGTGAAGGTTTAGATTTCTAGGAACAGAAATGTGTGTTGTTGTGGACTCACAACATCTCCATTCTCTCTGCTCTCCCTATCACCAAAGCCAAAACTAGGAGTCATTCGGCAAACACAC
Organism: Laticauda laticaudata; assembly: GCA_004320025.1. Taxonomy (NCBI): domain Eukaryota; kingdom Metazoa; phylum Chordata; class Lepidosauria; order Squamata; family Elapidae; genus Laticauda; species Laticauda laticaudata. The sequence continues at coordinate 71,650 of BHFT01028620.1, forward strand.
TCTGACTAAAGATAGACTGCAAGAAAAAGAAATGTATGGCAAAAACAAGTGTGTTCCGATAAGGCCAAGAGAATCTGGTTTTATCTTCCCGTTTTCACTCGGGCCAAACCCAGTTTTCCCAGACAAACTCAGATACTGGAATGAAAAGGGAGGGAGGGGATGGCAGTGTTTTTTTTTTAAGCAGCACAACACAGCACGATAAGAGAGGCAACAACCTTCACCTTGCCCTCTGTTGCTGCCCAAATTAGACCCAATCTGCACACCCAGAAAACTAACAGATTAAGACGATGTTTGTCTTTCGTATTTATGTTTGTCTTAAGCTCTTGCAGAATGTAAATATATGCCTGGTAATAGCAGGTACTGCGGAGTTTCTCAACTTTGGAAACTAAGATTTAAGGACTTCAAATCCCACAATCCCCTTTATTTACAAGGCTGTTCTTGAAAATATCTATTCAGATGAATAATAAAGGAAACGCAACTTTGATTTTGGGTTTTACCGATTAGGTTGATTTGTTGTTATAGAAATATATGTGTGTTATAGAAATATATGTTTGTATATTAGTTTGGAAAAGTAAAAAAGTTTGAGATTCAACATTAATGCTTTATTCTACTGTTAATGCTTTATTCTACTTTCATATTTTTATATTTTATTCTATAATCTAATAAAAATGTTTTTTTTTTTAAAGAATAAGAAAGGACTCCTTAAAACAACCCTTTTTCATAAACTGGGAACGTTCATTTGAAACTACAAAAAGAGCATTTTCAAGAGGCCGCTGGACTTTCTGGTGGGGAAGCCACCTGTGAAGTCGGTTTATGAAAGCGAAACTCATTCATGAGAATAGATTCCCACCCTAAGCAACTCACAAATTGCAACATGCTAGAAAGAGGAAGAAATTGTTGTTCCCATTCAATGTGTTTAGTTTCATAAAAAAACAGCGTTGCAAAATGAAATCTAATTGTAGAAATGCTTAAGCACCTTGAGTCATTCTAACCTTGCTCTAGAGTTTGCACAATGTACCCAAGGCACTATATTGGTTCAAATTTGTAAAAACGAATGCATTTTGGATTTTAAAATTAAGGCAGTTGCATCAGAAGGTGTTGAAAAATCAGCTTTTTTGAAAAAATCCAGGTGTGTCCAACCGTGGCAGCTATAAGACTTGTGGACTTCAACTCCCAGAATTCCCCAGCATTTTGAATGTGACCAGGGGGAAGCTGCAACCATCGTAAGTGTGAAAAATGGACATAAATCACTTTTTCAGTGTCCTTGTGCCTTCAGTCACTAAACAAATCATTATTGAGTCAAGGACTGCCTGTAGTATACAAATGTTTTCTTTGAAATAAGACAATCCGATTCATATTAAGTTTCCAGAAAGAAAGAAATTCAATATTTGGCATTTAGTGTTAATAAGAGGTGGGAGCAGGAATTAAGGGAAGATAAGCCACATTTGTTGAAATATATCGTTTCAAATATACGCATTCCATATATTAGGCAATGCAAAAAAATATTTAAAGCTATCATTCATCTGACAAAACATTTTAAAAGTAGGGAAGGACAGCAGCAGAATTAGAATGCACATTCTGGGTTAAGAATCCTGCAAAATTAATCTCCCAGAACAAAAATAATTGGAAATATTAGATCTCTATAAGCACTGCAGACTGTTGTATGACTATGCTGCCTCCATGTGGAAAAAATAAAACTAGCTACACCACTAACAATTCTCCTTCTACACCAGAAGTCTCCAAACTTGGCAACTTGATTTAAAAAATCAAGATTATTCCCCAAATTTACAGGTAACAGCAAGCAGGACAGGAATAAAATGCCTGTAAATAACTTCCAAATGTTAATTACACAATATTAAAAAAACTTCATGCTTAGGTATTTCTGACAATTTTACTGTATCTTCACAGCTGTCTACAAAATATGCTTTTTAAGGTTCTGATGTTTTACAGGTTAATAAGAGTTGGAGGGGATCTTGTAGGTCATCTAGACCAACCCCCCCCCAGCCAAGTAGGAGACCCTAGACCACGGGCCTTCAAACTTTAAGACTTGTGGGCTTCAATTCCCAGAATTCCTCCTCCAGTCATGTTAGTTCAGGAATTCTGGGAGTTGAAGTCCACAAGTCTTAAAGTTGCCAAGTTTGGGGACTCCTATTCTATACAGAAACTTAAGTCCACAATTTGAAGACATGCAGGGGATTTTTACCAGATTAATACAGGAAGTCCTTGACTTACAACAGATTATTTAGTGGCTGACTACCGAAAAAAGTGACTAGGACCATTTTTCACACTTATGACCATATCCCCATGGTCACATGATCAAAATTCGAACAAAATTGGCAACTGACTCAAATTTATGACAGCCGCAATGTCCCAGGGTCATTGGATCATGTTTGGTGACCTTCTGAGAAGCAAACTCAATGAGGGAAGCCAGGTTCACTTAACAATCATGTTACTTATTTAACAACTGCAGTGATTCACTTAACAACCATGGCAAATAGGTCATTAAATGGGGCAAAACTCACTTAGCAAATGTCTCACTTAACAACAGAAATGTTGGGCTCATTTATGGTCATAAGTTGAGGATCACCTGTATCAGAGGGGTATTTTCCCCCAACGGTTAATATATTGCTAACAGAAGATGAAGAATTTTGGACACAGTATAAATTTAGATGACTGGCAAATCTTACGGGAATGAAACAAAAAAAATGACTTTGGCCACACTGTTTAAAGAAAAATTATATAAATTGTTTTATAGATGGCATATGCTGCCATCAAAATTGGCAAAAGTGTACCCAAATTTTTCCCTTGCATGTTGAAAATGTAATAAGGAAAATGGAACATATTATCATTTATGGAATTGCAAAGAAGCCCAAAAGTTTTGCCAGAAAATTCAGAAATGTTTAGAAGAGATGTGTAAGATTAAAATAGAATACAGACCTAAATTTTTCTTGTTAGGAGTTAATGTGAGAAAATACAAAAAAGATAGTATATATCTAATAATTCATGTAATTACTGCTGCAAGATTGGCTTATGCACAACAGTGGAAATGTAAAGAAACTCCAAGTGAAATAGAAATAATCAGGAAAATTTGGATGTGCACAGAAATAGACAAACTGGCAAAAGAATTAAAAAATAAGGATGAATCGGATTATTTACAAAGTATGGGATAAGTTTTATTGTTGGTTAGAAAAGAGGAAGGATCAAGATAATGAAATGATTATATGTATATATTATATACTATGTATATAGAATGCTAAATATGCACTACTTTTATATGTGACTTAGCAATGTAAGACAACTATGTGGATTAGGAGGATTGCACCATATTCATTGTTTTTAATGTTCTTTTCTTTTCTGTTTTTATGTTCATCTAATATATATATATTGCTAACAGAAGAAAAACCAACAGAGAAATTTTGCAATATTATTTTAGAACGCAGTTTTGCTTCATAAAAAGGTTTTAACATATACGGGGATAAAAAGTAAAACAGAGCAATAGAAAAACCCTCATTCAGTATCTTAAAATTGTTGACCAAAATGCTTCACCAACTCTTTCCATACAAGTATGCATGCACGCATATAGACAATTCATTTCCCTTTTCTGGATTATTGCCAAGGATATACCAGAAAAACTGAAAAACTGCAAAGAATTCTTTCAATTCCTACACGTTTCTTTTGCCAATTAGCTAAAAATATTGCAGGTTCTGGTTTTTTGCAGGCACTGAAAGAGCCAAGAAAGGAACTGTTTTGGGGGGAGGGAAATGTGCCCTTAAAAACAAGCAAGATTTAAATCGTCCTCTAGGTGGCGCTACTTGACAAATTTATCTGGCGTAAGATCGATGCGTGCAAGGTAGGGAAAAAGGTATGGGAGCATCGAAATTGTTTCTTTGACAAAGAAACAGCATTTATTGTGTCTTTAAAGGAGGTTTGGGCTAATGAGAGAGAGAGAAAGACAGAAAGAGAAAGGAGAGAGCGCGTTGACAGATATCGAGAGAGAGAGAGAAAGAGAGAGAGAGGGACGGACGGACAGATAGATAGTAGAGGGATTGATGGATGGATAGAGAGGGATGGATGGATGGATAGGTACCAACACACATACATACATACATACATATATACATACATGGTAGAGAGATGGATGGATGGATGGAAAGACATGTAGAAAAAGCAGGCAGATCCCTTCTCTTAGTTCATACTGAAGTCCTCAAGAGAACAACAGATTCCTTTAATAAATACCTGACATAATATGGCTGATATAAATGGTTGGTTTAAAATGTTTTTTCAATTACTTCTGGCATCCAAAATGCAATGAAGAACATAGAGAAAATCAGAATGTAACAGGCTGATATGGTTAAGTATTCTCGATTCAAATAAATATTTGGGTACCATATCCAACTGCTGCTAAGACCAGCCATCCAGGGTGGTTTTTTTAAAATCCTAAATACTACTAAAGCTAGTTTTATATTTTGTTATGAGCTAACAAGACCATATACAGTTTGGGATACCTTGGCAACCTTTAAGACTTGTGGACTTCAACTCCCAAAGTTCCTCAGCCAGCCAAGCTGAGCAACTCTAGGAGTTGAAGTCCACAAGTCGTAGAAAAAGACAGATTTTTGTTCAGTGAATATTTATTTATTTGATTTGTCAATCGCTTACAAAACAATAAGTATAAACATGAGTAAGAATATAGAAAATAGGTATGATTAAATGGGGACAATAGGACAGGGACGGGAGGCATGATGGTGCGCTTATGCACACCCCTTAATATTAATATGGCCAACATGAAAGCAACAAGAAGTTTTTTTAAAAAAAAATCAAAATTATTCCCAAAACTTTATAGTTTAACAGCAAGCAAGACAGGTATTAAAAACTTCATGCATTGGTATTTCTGACAATTTTACTGTATCTCTACAACTCTCTACAAAATATACCTTTTAAAGGTTCTGATGTTTCACAGATTAACAAGAGTTGGAAGGGACCTTGTAGGTCATCTAGTCTAACCCCCCCCAACCAAGCAGAAGACCCAACATAATTTCTGACAGGTGGGAGTCCAGTCTCTTCTTGAAAGCCTCCAGGGATGAAGCTCCCACAACTTTTGAAGGCAACTTCTGTTCACGGGTTGATTGCTCTCACTGTCAGAAAAATTCTCTTCATTTCCAAGTTGAATCTCTCCATAGTTCAGTTTCCATCCATTACTGTCAATGTGGCATCTCAGCTAAACTGTTATTTAGAACAATGGACAGATGTTCTTTTTTAATGGCAGGCATCAGTTCTTTGAAGTAGATTAAAATGTATTTTTCAAGCAATGGACATTGTATTTTATGTGTATCTATAATTGTTGCAACAGTGCCCTTTGTTTTCACAAACCAGCTCTAATTTTGACAAAGAGCTACATTATTTCTGCCCTGGGGAGAAAGACAACAAGATGCTTCTTGTGTTCTTAAAATGAAAAGAAGTATTTTTTGTTTAAAATAGTGACACTCAACTGCAGTCTCCCAATTTTCTGAACCAGCTCCTCTGCCCACTGGCCATTGTTATCGACTGGTCCTTTTATGCTTGCCTAATCTGGATTCTCTCCTTTCCTGTTGTCAAAAGCTGCAACGATATGGCACCGAAGTCTGCCTGTGTGAGCCAAAAGCACCATTAATATTTTTTTAAAAAAGGTGAACTAAGCAGAATTTGCACCCCATCAGCAGAGATACCACAAATTTCCACGAGTTCAACCATGAATGAGGATATGTTTGGGTTGCTGCCTGTCAAAATGAGGGCGAAAAATATCCCAACAGCCACTTAAGCCAGAAACCAACCAGTGTGGGCATAACAATTTAAAGCAATGTTTTTTTAAAGCTGGCAAATGTTTTGAGGCAGAGGGTCAACAATTATATGCATATTAATCGTGTGACTGCAAACATATCTATCTCGAGCAAATAAGTCCATTCTGAACTCCTCCTGTTTACTTTTCTCAAGTTTTGGTTATGTTTGTTTCTACTTTAGATCAATTGTTATGTTTTATTAGTTCTACACTGGTACACTTGGATAACCTTGCTTGTCAGAAGGTCTCAAAAGGATTTATACAACTCTGGGACACTGCAACTGTCATAAATATGAGTAACATATTACCAAAATAAAATGGATGGGATTTAAAAACCAAAGAAATATAACTCAAATAATAGCAATGTGCAACAGTTATTACTTGAGTGGCTAACCCTCAAGAAGTTGGTAAGGCCTTCTAAAACCATTGTCTTTCCAAATATTCTCCAATAAGTTCTCTAGCTTAAGTATAAAGAGTAGGGGTGACATGGAAGACTAACAATGAAATTAAGAGACAAAGCAGAGTTGATATATTATAATAATCTGGGATGCCTGCATTGGTTTAAGAATAAAAAGAAATTAAAATGACAATTAGGTACAGAATAAGAAACTATGTAAATAATTATATCTATATTCATATCTATATTTATTTATATATTGAATTGAAATTGTATAATGAAAGAAATGTGTATAAACATAAGGAAATATAAAAGATGTCTTGACGTTGATATAATGATGTATAAAGTTTTATTTTATTTTTTAAAATGTTGAAAACTAAGTAAAATTTACTTAATTTAAAATAAAATAAAATTATTGTCAAGCTGATATATTTTTTCTTTGCACAAAATCCAACATTTTCTGAATCACTAAAAACTTAATTATTTTATTATCACTCCAGCTTTATCATCACTCTGCACATCAAAAGGTTTTTCTCCATATCCGAATTTCATTTTTCTTTCTTCCTTAATTTACATTCTTTCTGCTAATATTTAGAAGAGCAAGCCTATTTAATATTAATTCTTGGTAATGTCTTAATTATTAGCAAGGTAAACAAAAGGACATCAGAGACATGAACTTTTTAAAGAGTTTAGAAAATGAAGAGGTAAAATTCCTTTAAAATCAAGCTTGGGTGCCTTTTCCATGGCTTGGCTTGCATTCCAGATACACACTGCACCCGGGCTAAAATATACAACAGTGTAAGTCATCATCTCTAAAATAAACCCAATTCAGACTGAGACTGGAGAAGAGTTAGGTGTTTAACACGGTTTCCTGAATGTTGGTCCTTGATCACAACTGCTGTTTGGAAAGTCTCTCTCTCAGGCCAAAGTTTGGTTGGAATAGTAACGGCCCTGATTTCAACTGAAAAGAATGTCCATTGAAATAAATGACAATTTTCCTCCCAAGGAACAGGCCAACATTAAGAAAGTGCATGTACTTTAAAAGCACGTAAATAAATTCACAGTCTATTTGGCATCACAGTGGAGACATTCTGTCAGAACATGTTATGTTGTGGTCTCTAAAGCTACTCTTGAGCTAATTAAAATACTTCTTTGAGGGGTTTTTGATTTTGGATGGACTAAAAAAGGTAGAGTAAAATCTACATGTATTTATTTGAGGAGCTATGAATATTTGAGGGGCTGCCACAAAAAAGAGAGGGAGTCAACTTATTTTCCAAAGCCTCCAAATGCCAGACAAGAAACAATGGATGGAGATTAATCTCGGAGAGAAGCAACCTAGAATTAAGGAGAAATTTTCTAACAGGGAGAACAATTAACCAGTGGAACAGCTTGTCTCCAAAATTTGTGGTGCTCCATCACTGGAGGCCTTCAAGAAGAGCTTGGACAACCACTTGTCAAAAATGGTTTAGGGGGTTGGGCTAAATGACCTCCAAGGCCCTTTCCAAATCTGGTATTCTGTATTTCTCAATTAAGAAAGAAGAGGAGCACAGAGAGGCAGGTCTCTGATGTTTTCTTAAGGGATGAAATAGTATTATAGTCATTTCAAATGTCTCCATTAGAACCGAGACACAAACCCAGTTTCTGTAGAATGTTTGTTCCCTGGGCTTATTTTCCAATATCACTTAATGTTGTGCATCTAGTATGTTGTTGACAAATGTAGCCAACTTAACATTTTCAGTTTATATGAAATTGGACTACAGTATTCAGGTACAAGAAGTTATGAATTCTCTGGGTATCTTTTAAAAACCTAAGTTCATCTAACAAAGAAAATTAAGGTTCACAATGACCCTGAACAGAATCACAATCTTTCCCCAACACAAAACTAGATCGATCACTCGACCATGGTAGTGGTGAGATTGAAACGAGGTGTACCTGTGCAATTCTTCCTACAGAGTTTGGCCTCCATGATCCCAGTCTGGAATCTTTTGATGCATTCAAAGGTACTCCGGAAGATTCCTCTAAAACTAGAGTTAGAATATAAAGGTAAAGGTAAAACTTTCCCCTGTTCATTCCCAACTGGTCTTCAAAGGAAAAAAACCAGAAAGTCCAGTTCCCTCCTGAAAAAAAGCATATTTAGGACAACCATGGCCTGGATGATTGAGAATCTCCATAGACACCTCCTTTGAAAATGTTTTGCTTCTCATCCAAGTAGCTTCTTTGATTCTGAAGAAGAGGAACTGAAGAAGCTTCTTGGATGAGAAGTGAAACATCTTCAAAGAAAAACAAGAAAGTCCAGTTGCCTCTGGAAAAAAAAGCACCTTTGGGACAATCATGTTCTGAAGGACTGAGAATCTCTGTAGACATCTAGCCCTGTTCAGTTTTGTCTAACTCTAGGAAGGAAGTGCTCACTTCTTAGCTGTTTCTTGGCCAAGGAAAGGCCAGCGTTGTCCAAAGACAATTTCTGGGGTCAGATGGCTATATGCCCAAAGTGCTCTCGTTGGGTTGGTTCTACAACCCAACAGGACGGACACAGACTTCAGAGAGTAATTAGGACTGCAGAAAAAACAATGGCTACCAACCTGCCTTTCATGGAGCACCTGTACACTGCACAAGTCAAAAAGAAGGCTGTGAAAATATCTAGAGACCCCTCACATCCTGGACATAAACTGTGTCAACTCCTACCCTCAAAACGATGCCATAGAGCCCTGCACAGCAGAACAACTAAACACAAGGACAGCTTTTCCCCAAAGCCATCACTCTGCTAAACAAATAATTCCCTCAACCCTGTCCAACTATTACAAAGTCTGCACTTCTAATCTTCTCATCACTCCTTATCACCTGTCCCCTCCCACTTGTGACTGTTTGATTGTAACTTTGTCACTTGTATTCTTATGATTTAATCTTGACTGGTTCCTGGTATGATTTGATTGCTTTTTGTACCCTATGACTATCATTAAGTGTTGCGCCTGATGATTCTTAACTCTTGGTGAATGTATCTTTTCTTTTATGTACCCTGAGAGCATTTGCACCAAGACAAATTCCTTGGGTGTCCAATCACACTTGGCCAATAAGGAATTCTATTCTGTTCTGTTCTGTATCTTTCCTGTTCTAGTCCTTTCCTGTTCCATTCCATTCTATGATCTTCCCACCGAAGGGGTACCTATTGATCTACTTGCCTTTGCATGCTTTCGAACTGCTAGGTTGGCAGGAACTGAGTTAAGGAATGGGAGCTTACCCCCTCATGCAGTACTCGGGTCTCGAATCTCGGCTCAGCATCTTTAAAACGCTGAGCCATCACACCCTCCACGGTCAGAATATAACATGGTCAGAGAGCCCCTCGATATCTTACCAGCTCTTTGGTCCAATCCAAACAGAAGCCTAACCAAGTTGTATGAAATCCTAGACAGGTTCTAATTCTTAGAACTAGTCAGATTGCAGGTCTTTCTAACTGCTTCAAGTAGCATTTTCCCCTGCATCGTCCTGCCCAAATTTTCACACAACTGCTGCTCGTGTCATTTGAGGCTAAGGGACTGGTAAGCAGAAGACACATTTCTTTGTTATGGAACTTGATTTCCCTGGAGAGGCTCATCAGGTGTTACCTGGTATTTTAAAAAAATAATGTCCAAGATTCTAGATTGTTTATAACCATCTGTTGACTTTGGGATTTTATGTATGGCTATGGCTCCTGCCTTAGTGCAGTTTAGTTCACGAGCAGGCCTTAAAAGACTGGGCTTAGGCTAACAAGCTGAATTAACAGTTAAACTAACAATAAAAAGGTGAGCTTAATTTGGGCTTCTAAATAAGCATTTTGAAGACGATTTGCCGCAGTCTACAATAATAGTTTGACTGGAGGTGCTCATTGTCATGCCCCTGTCTTAGTTTGAATCTGAGGAGGAAGAAGAACAGCTGACAGGGGGTGGGACTGTGGCTCCGTTCGTTGTGGAGGAAACTGGGGAAGGGCAAAGTCCAGCTGGGCAGAGCAGAAGAAAGGGAGAACAAGGGAGAGGGAGTTCAGAGGAATACCAATGCCCACCCCCTCTTCATCCTAGGGCATGCAGGGAGGAACAGAGACAGGAGCAACATGGGTTGTGCGGCTTACAGGGGAGGAAAGGGCCCTGATTTCCTTCATTAGCCACGGCTGGGAAGAGAGTTTAAAAGAGATGCATGCTGAGTGCAGCAGCTACTGGGAGCAAACATGAGTTTATATTGTGTTGACTTTGGTTATCTGCGTTCCTGGCATCCTCCCAACTGGGTTGAATTATTGCTGTTCCTTCACATCTGGAATTCCTTCTCATGCCCTACTGGATTAATTACCTCATTTTGCCTTGATTGGATTTATAGTTACAGTTTGTGTTGACCATGTTTTGGACTTGATTCTCTGCAACCTTTCCGACAAGGACCCTCTCAAAAAGAGGTCGGTCTTCCATTGGTCCCGTAACCCCCGTTTCAACCTCGATTATTAGGGCTCCTACTGATTATCTGACTGGGTTGCCTTTGTGCCACACAACGGGTCATCAAAATCACCATTCATGGACAATCAGAAAACACGAAGGGGAAGATCTTATGGTTATGTCTCAAGAGTCATCCTTGGATGAGAGGATAATTGGGGATATGGTACCCCCAAAACCAAAACCACACCTTTTCCTTCCAGACTTCCACAGCTTTACTGAAAAGGAAACGGACCTCTTCTGCCAAGATCAAGAAAGGCTTTGAATGGAAGTAGCAGCAGCCTTCCTTCTCCACTTAGTTCTCAAGAATCCTGCCATTTGCGAATCAAAAGTTAGAAGACAGACAAACATGGTTATACATTAAAAAAATAAATAAATTCAACAAGACTTAGAGTAACCTGCCAAAAGACCCTGGGTTGACCAGGGACAGGGCTGCCAAGCATTAGGGGTAGTCTAGACATGATCAATTTATTGCCACAAAGAAGAGGGAGTCAAGCTATTCTCCAAAGCAGCTGAAGGCAGAACAGGGAGCAATGGATGGAAACTAATCAAGGAGAGAAGCAACCTAGAACTGAGGAGAAAATACCTGACAGTGACAACACATAATCAGTGGAGCAACTTGCCTTCATAAGTTTTCTGTGCTCCAAACACTGGAAGTTTTGAAGAAGAGATTGGACAACCATTAGACTGAAATGGAATAGGGTATCCTTCTTGAGCAAAGAGTTAGACTAGAAGACTTCCAAGGTCCCTTCCAACTCTGGTCACTGACAGAAAAATAAATGCACATTATTTGTGAACCACTTGATTCAAAATGAAATACATTTGTGGTTAAATAAATATTGTGGTAACACGTGAATATTTTCTGCTTGCAACTTTCTACCAACTTCAGCTGTATACTTTCATGCTGCCAAGTTCTGTGGAAAACTACTTCTGAAAACAGAAAATCCAGGAAAATGAATAGAAGAATAAGATGGAAGGATTAACCTGGGCTCACAAACGCTAACTATGGATGACAGCTGTCAGTGGGAACAGATTCAAGAATTAACTTGGATAAAATTTACCTGCTGAAGTTGCAATACATGAAATTACATCACTGGAGCTACCACTTTCTCCTCTGCTTTTTCTAGAACATGGAAATGCTAAGAATGTATCTGAAAAAGGAAACTTCTCCATGCAAGTCTTGTATTCCTTTCCAGGATCTGCCCTCAGTTCTTTCTCACAATTTTATTGGTAGCTCTAGCAAGAAGTACCAAATGTTTCAAGGGCCAGATGCTGCAGTTATTTCTTTAAAAAAACATCTGAACTGCTCTGGACCACCACAATTAGGAATCAACCACAATGCATGCCAACCATGTTTAGACACCTCATTGGCTTAGCTTTTATTAACAGCTGAATGATCACTTAACAAAACTTCTCAACTCTCAGCCTTTGGGAAAAAAACAAGAAAATTGTCCAGGTTCATTGTTTAAAGATCGAGCCAGAATATTGAAAAAAAATGAAACAAGTTATGTAACATTCGTAATCGACATCATAGATAAACTTGTTTAAATGATTCTATCCGTGTGTATAACATGTATAGTATGTATTTTGTTTGTAGCATTTGATGACTTTAGGAATATGAATCTGGGACGCTGCAACAGTCGTAAGTCCTTGTCAGTTGCCAAGTGCTGAATTCTGATCATGTGACTCTGTGGGGGCTGCACCAGTTGTTAAGAGTGAAAAGGAGCCAGAAGCAGGGGTGGGATTCAAATTTTTTAACAACCAGTTCTGTGGGTGTGGATAGGTGGGTGTAACCATGTGGCTTCTTCTTTTTTTGCAGCACCCCCTCTCGCCCTTTTTTTGCCTCCTGGGCCTCAGGGAAGGCTCGGGGGGGGGGGAATTGCATCCAGAAGGCTTTCCTTCTGGGGGGGCGGCATTTTTGCTCCCAGGAAGGCAAAAAATGGAGCGTGGGGGAGCAGCACCCCCTGCCCCTCCTTTTTGCCTCCCTGGCCTCAGGGAAGCCTCCTGGGTAAAGCAGCAAGACAGCGAGGGGGATCCTGGAACAGCTGATCGTCAGGAGAGGGAAAAAAAAGAAAGACTTTAAGGAGTGACTGGGCGGGGGAGAACGCAGTCAGCGATGTCACGCAAACATGATAAGGACTGGCTGGGTGGGGAGGAAAGGGGGCCAGGGCCCTGCAGGGCCCCAAACTGCACAGAATCATAACAACCGGATCTATAAAACCAGTCCGAACCGGGAGAATTCCACTCTTGGCCATAAGTCACTTTTGTAAGTTTTAGAAGTTAGCTCTGTTTCAGCACAATTTTCCTCCAACAATAAAGCATAATTCAAGTACAATAAGGAACCGTCATACATGTGCAACTAGTCACTTCATCTATCTGTTGCCAGATAAACAGGTGAAAAATGTAGAACATCGACCGATTTTTATTTTTATTTTTTACCTTCTAGTACAAGGGACAACAACAACAGAAAGTCCCAAAGGAGCTTTTTTCAAGAGGCAACTGGACCTTCTGGTTTTTCTTTGAAGACTTTTCACATCTCATTCAAGAAGCTTCCAATCCATCCAAGATGGAGGGGAATGGAAGGATTGAGATGCCTTGCAGACAGCTGGTCATTTGCATTCTTTTTAGAGATTCATTGAGGCCACTTGAGAGTTCTACATTTTCAGAGCTGAAGAAGCTTCTTGGATGAGGAGCAAAATGTCTTCAAAGAAAAACAAAGAAGTCCAGTCTTGGAAAAAAACATCTTTGGGACAACCATGACCTGGATGACTAAGAATCTCCATAGACATATAACAAAAAAAGGCACTGACAAGTTATAATGGTGAAAAATCCCAAGCTAAAAATGCAGGCCAATGAAAGCAGACAAGATGGCTAGAAGGGCAATTTTGCTGTATCTTGCATCAGATTTTTGGCGAAGCTAACCAAAATAAGTTTAAAATGCCAACGCTAACAAATCTCCCCAGCAAAACTCCAAACCCAGAACTTTTGACTGCCCAACCTTCATTATATCAAATGCCAGTGGTGTTATATTTATATACAACCCACAATCTCATAGTCAAAGCAAAGTTTTAAGCCACTAAAGATCACGTTCATTGAAAACAGCAAGGATTATGGTCCAACCTCTGGAAGTCTCAACTTACTGTAGTTATATGTGCCAAGAAAGCAGAATTCAACCTAATATTATAATTACTTCTGTGGTCACTAACCTGGAAACTAGAGTGACTTATTGAATTGCTGGCACAATACTATATCCAAGGTCACTTTGTTTAGAAAAAACCCAATCTGACAACAATACTGTCATTTCCTATCCTCTCTTGTCACCTGCCCTGGATAATTTCCAAAAGTTTCCTTCACTCTCTCCCGCTGATGAGATAATCAGCCAATTTCAGCCAATGATTAAAAAAAATATTATCCAAAGGCATCTCAGGAAGATGATCCTGGAAAGAAGAATTAACCAATGAAATCTCTACTCTCTTTCTCTCCCCCACAAATTCACAACTTTTTCAACAGAAATGGGCTGAAATAAAGGAGAGCATCCCACCCAAATTCTAAAATAGGCGCACATACTGACACACATATTACAAATGTACTCATACAATGTATGTAGGAAATGGAAAAAATGAGAAATAGCAATTCTGAGATTCTTCCATTACTGATTTTGGAGCACTGAGCCAACACTGCCGTTTCAGTTTTTTTTCAAATATGACCATTTCCAGCAAGAACACAGAAGCCAGCTGCCAGTAACCACAGGCAGTCCTTGACTTACAACCACAACGGTCATTAAATGAACTGTTGTAATTCGAGGACTTCCTGTACTTAGGATGATCAAAGTATTCTGCAATATTCTATTCTTCTTTTCAGGGGACAAAATAAAATATACCTAACTCAAATCCTTAGAATTACAAGATTGACTTGCTCAAGTTGAAATTGGCTTGAGATCCAATCTGGTTTAAGATGGAAATGTATGTAATTCCTGTGGTTTGGTTTATGAGAATTTTGCAGGACATTTTGATACAATATGTGAAACAGAACCAGTACTTACTGGTCATAAATTAAGGACTTCCTGGATACTTAATCTCAGAGATTATTTCAAAAGTCTGGAAAAAGCAAACTGCTCTATAATCCTTTTTAGAAGGAATGGATGGGGGTTTAAATTTGCAGATAAATTATTCAATGGAATTAACACCTTAGAAGCAACTGTTTCTCATGCTATTTAAATCATTTCACAGACACATCAAGAAAAAAAAAATACGCTGCATATAGATTCAATCCAAAATTGACAAATCAGTTCTTTCTCTATTTCTCTAAAATAATGTCAAACCTCTGTTCCCATTTACGTTAAATAACTGTAGAATATCCCTTCTGAAGCAAAGTGAGACAAGTGTATTTTAAGTAGCGTTTAATTACATTCTCTGAAAAGAAAACTAATTATCTTCCATGGTAAATTTGCAAAATGCAAATGAAGTTACACAGTTCCACAAGCCAGGCAAAAGGCATATTTAGTTTAGCTTCATCAACTGCACTGCAATGACTTGGTTGAAAGTCTATAGACATTTGCAAAGATGACAATATATTAAAGCACTTTCAACATACTCTCAGAGCTTATAAAAAGATTTTCATCCACAATAACACAGGAATCAATAGTTCAAGAAATAAAAATGTTCTCCATTATTGGCAGCCAGAATACGGATATAATTGGAATGAATTAAGAAACTAGCTTGCCCATCACAAATGGAAAGAGATTAAAAACCATAGTCATTTATTTTGTATTCTTAAAATATGTTTTGGTTCTTCAGTTGTGCCTGATATTCTTGCTGTTCTAGCATCCAATAATTCAAGTTCCCAAAGAGGTAGATGTTCTGAATCCTTTTTTAAAAAATTTTTTGAGATAAATAGAGAAGAGGAGATCAGCCTATTCTCTAAGGCAGAACACCAAGCAATTCATGGAAAGTAATTAAGGAAAGAAGCAATCAAGAATTAAGGAGGATTTTCTGGACAGTTAAAATAATTAATCAGCAGAACAGTTTTCCTCCTGAAGTTGTAGATGCTACATCCCTGGAGGTTTTTAAGAAGAGACTGGACAGCTACTTGTCTGAAATGGTGTAGGATCTCTTGCTTGAGCAGTGGGCTGCACTAGAAGACCTCCAAGGCCCCTTCTAACCCTATTATTTTGTGTTCCATATTCTAGGAGATATCTCAAGATGAGATATCTTTGTCACGTCGTTCCATTGAAGGCCAAAACATAAGCAAAATCCTACGCAATCATTTTATCTGTGTTTCTTCAGATTGAATTTTGCCCCTTCTTTCTGTCTCTACTTCTTCAGACATCTTCTGATGTTATTCTACGGAGAACTCCAGTAGACCGATCAAGAATTACTTCCTTCTTTAACCATAATATATATTTTTAAAAAGGAACTTCAAATATTCAAGGCCCTGTTAATTTTAGCCAGATGGTACACAACCATGTAAAAGAGAACAATTATCTTAATTAACACCTTGGCGGCCAAGGCACAAATAAGATTCTTGTGCTGAGCTGCAGACTGCATTTTAAAAATGGCACGGCGATACTTCATAAGACAATTTGTTTCAGACGTGTGGAGCTCTCCAGCAGCAGGAATAATTTGCAAGCAGCCAAAAGGCTTAATTGGAACATCAGAATCGTCTCTAACTATCCACACCAGCTCCCGTACCAGAGCAAATTAAGTCATGGCTAGACAGATCTTCTGAAACAATTAAAAGTGGTGTCTCCATGGATATATTCATCCCTCCAAACCATTCGGCTGAAACAATTCTAGCGATCAGACTTCAAGATAAGGAATGCCTTTCTTCAATTGGAAGATTAATCTTTGTGGGCTATGACCAGGTCTTGAAAAAAAGTACAGGAAAGCCTTTGACTTACAATGATCTGTTTAACGGCCATTCGAAGTTACAATTAGACACAAGGACAGTGTTTTCCTGAAAGCCATCACTCTGCTAAACAAATAATTCCCTCAACACTGTTCAATTATTACAAAGTCTGCACTACTATTACTGTTAATCTTCTCATCCCTCCTTATCACCCATCCCCTCCCATTTGTGATTGTAGGACTGTAACTTTGTCACCTGCATCCTTATTATCTATATTGACTGTTTCCTAGCATGGTTTGTTTGCTTATTTGTACCAATTGACTAAAAAGTGTTGAAACTTATGATTCTTGACTCTTGACAAATGTATCTTTTCTTTTATGTACACTGAGAGCATTTGCACCAAGACAAATTCCTTGTGTGTCCAATCACATTTGGCCAATAAAATAATTCTTTCTATCTATCTATCTATCTATCTATCTATCTATCTATCTATCTATCTATCTATCTCTCTCTCTCTCTCTCTATCTATCTATCTATCTATCTATCTATCTATCTATCTATCCATCCATCCATCTAACCTAAACCTAAGCCTGGCTAGGATTGTATTTGCCCAAAATTGGAAAAGTGATAAAATACCAATAGAGGGAACAATAATTAAAATAATATTTGAATGTGCAGAAATGAATAGATTGACACTAGAAATTAAAGAAAAAGAAGAAACTGAATATTACATGGTGTGGAATATGTTTTATCAATGGATAGAGAATAGAACAACCTAAAAAAAGATTTGATGTATTTATAGAGCAATGAAAGAAATTTAAGCAAAGTTATCTGTGATATTATTATGTATATGGGAATATATATATGGGGACATTGATGTATTGTTAGATTTGATAAGAATATCATTTATAATGTTTAAATAATTGAAATATGTAGCCTAGTCAATGCACGATTGAAATGGAATGGTTTGTATATAAAAAAAATAAAATGTTAGTTAAAAAGAAGAAGTCACAACCACCCTGAAAAAAGTGACTTGTGACCAGGTTTTTTTGCACTTATCACCATTTTGCAGCATCTCCAGGGCCACGTGATCAGAATTCACACTTTGGGCAACAGACTCACATTTATGACGTTTTGCAGTGTCCCTGAGTTAGATTATCTCCTTTTGAGACCTTCTGACAAGCAAAGTCCATGGGGAAGCCAGATTCGCTTAACAACTGGCTGACTACTTCCCAACGGCAGTGACTCACTTAACAACCATAGTGTCATGCCCCTGGTGGAGATGACTCTGAGGGAGAGGAGGAACAGCCATCAGGGAGTGGAAGTGTGGCTCCGGAGGTTGTGGAGGAGGCTGGGGAAGGGCAGAGGCCGGCTGAGCAGTCAGAGGAGGACCCAGGCCCATCCCCTCTCCATCCTAGGGCACACAGGGAGGAGAGGATAAGGGAGAGACGTGAATGTGTGGTCTATGGGGGAAGAAAGGGCCCTGATCCTCTTCATGGGCTGCAGCTGTGAGAACTGGTTAAAAGGACAGACATGCATATGGGCCAGTGCTGAAAACAAAGCGTGGAAATATCTCTAGTCTATAGTTCCTCTCTGAGTTTAGCGTCCTTCCTAGTGTATGTTCCGATATCTGGACATCTTCAAGCCCTTATCTTGCCTGGTTCCCTTAATTCAGTGTGGTTTGTGTTGTTTTTGCTATTTATAATTTGTAATCATTTTTAGTTTAAATGGCATTTCCTCCTTTTCGTAACTGCTTATGGGAGAGTTTTTTGTCTCCAGTCAAGGATATTTGGAGATTTGAAGCAAAGTGAAGGAATAAAAGGGGCTTCACCTGTTTTTCTGACTGTGTTTATTTTGTATCCCACCCTGGGTCATCACACATGGCAAGAAAGATTATAACATAGGGCAAAATTCACAATAAATAGCAATAACCTGTAGACTTATGCCGCTTCATAGTGCTTTTACAGCCCTCTCAAAGCAGCTTACAGAGTCAGCCTCTTGCTCCCAACAATCTGGGTCCTCATTTTACCTCATCTTTTTTAAAAAATTTATTGTTCTTTTTCACATTTTACAAATCTTAATCTTAAATGTCATATTTCTATGTACATTTATATACATTCATACTTATTTATCTATAGTTTTCTTATCTCCATTATCCTTATTTCTGTTTTGCAACCATTTATACCAACTATCCCAAACTTCATAATACCCCGACTCTTCTTTATCCTTTAATTTTAACGTAAATTTATTCATTTCAGCACAATCTCGAATTATTTGAACTATTAATTCCTCTGAGGGCGTGTCATTTTGCTTCCAACATTGTGCTTATGCTATCCTCATTGCTGTCATAATATGTAGTGAAATATATTTAATCTTTTTTCCTATATTTCCTTTTAATTATTCCCAACAAGAACAGTTCCAGTTTAAATTCTATCTGATCTTCCACTATTTCTTGTATACAACTCCATATTTTGGTCCAATATTTTTGGGCTCCTGGGCTTAACCACCACATATGATAGAAGGTATCTTGGTTTTGTTTGCATTTCCAGCATTTCAGATTCACAATAGGGCCATTTTACCTCATTTTTAAGGATGGAAGGCTGAGTCAACTCTGAACCTTGATGTCTTACTTCGCCACAGAAATTTTGGGCTCCACTGTGGTCATAAGTCAAGGACTACCTGCTGTTTTTGAGTTGCGGCCACAATTGGAACTAGAATTTTCATTGCAAAGCAAGGCATTCATTAAGTGACTTGTGCCTGAGCTAAATGTTTATTTTTTTGGCCACGGTTGTTGAGTGAATCACATGGTCGTTAAGTGAATCCAGCTTCCCCAAGTGACTTTGCTGGTCAGAATCTGGGCTGGGAAGACAGTAAGAGACAATCACACCACCCTGGAAGCTGTTCGCCAAGCACCCCAATTTTGATCAAATGACCACGGGGGAATATTGTGAAGTGTGAGGAACGGTTGTAAACCACTATTTTTTTCAGTGCTGTCATAACTTGAATGCATGCTTGTAACTCAACGACTGCCTATCCAGTTCATATTTAAAGCTAATATCCTCTGCCTGGTCTACAAATTATTCCAGGAAGTAATCGTACTGTTCCAAAAACCAAGAGGTGTGATGGCAGCTTTAACAGGAATTCCAACAGATACTTTCTCAGTCCTGAAAGAGCTTCCTCATGGAAATGTGCCATAATATTTTATGAGGCCAGAAAGTTTCTTTTCTTGCTTCTCACTTGCACTCTTATAAGTCACACCATTTCTCAGAGAATCCCAGGGCTTTAAGAGAACTCCAGAAGTTGTGGGTGCTCCACCACAGGAGGTTTTTAAGAAGAGATGGGAGAAAGAAAACTCTATATAGCACAAAGTAAGGAGAGTCCCTACAAAGATCACTTTGGCGAAAAAACAAATCTGGTCACGTTGCCAACTTCAAAAGCCAATACAAAAATCTATGCCACCTACGAAAGTCTTGGACAGATAAAACTGAAGTGCACAATTATCACATGAACAGAGGAATCTTCTATGCACCATGTCCCGGTGCTTTCTACAATTTTGTAAACCAAACTGGACTAAGTCCATCCCTCCCCTGAGGACCTGTGGCAAGACGCCTACATCCAACAAGAAACCTCTTTAGAATTCTTTGGCTCGTATTTGAAAAGCAGGATCACCTAGTACTTCCTAGGCGACGAAGACACTCAAGATTAATATATCGCTTTTATACCGACATGTTTGAAAGCTTTGTATAATAAAACATCTCTATCTATTGGACCAGGGGAATATGCCTATTCTAAAAAAGATCCAGCGCATGCCGACCTCTAAGCATATCTTCAAAAATACCTTTCCAGGAACTAGCCCTTGCAAATGGCCACCACGTCATCCCTCATCTGTCAAAAAGGAGATCCCAGCCGGTTGAAATGACAGACCAACTCCTTTGCTGTGTTCACCTGTAAAGGTTTATTTTTATTCCCATCCATCATCTCACTTAGAGCATCAAGCCTACTCTTAATAACAATTTGGTTCAAGAAAAAACTATCCTGCCAATCTGCAACTCTGTGCAATACAAAAATGGTGGACTACAACTCGATCAGGGCAAGCAATGAGCAATCTACATGACTTCTGTAAGCATCTGGATTCAACTACATGCAACTACTTCTTAGTGGTTACACGATAAACTATCCTAAAACTAAATTTATGGTATTGTCTGCATGATGGATAGCTTCTGTCAACGTGACACATATATTCAGATCGGGAGCATTTATCAATTCTGTACTGTCATGTGGGTGTCCCCAGCAGTGTTTTAGGGACCACTTCTCTTTCGGCTACTCTACACAATGGACCTTGTTGATTATTAAGAACACTGTGTTCTCTTGCCGATGATGTAAGTTATCACACCACGACGTTATTCTACCCTTCAAAAGTTCTGACTTGTATCGGAATGGTCAAACAGAATGGCCTTTCAAGTCTCACAATAAATGCTCTCATGTCTCTAACCTATATTGGCAAAAAAAATCATGACGTAAATAATAAGCTAATAGTCAAAGCCTTGTTGAGGACTCAAACTCTGTTCAACCTTGGAGTACTACTCTAATGATTAAGTGCTGAGCCACTGTACTACAAGCAAAAAGGCATAAGAGTTGTTAAACTGAATCCGAATAGCTTCTTTCTGGTTATCACTTACTACTAGGTAAACAACATTTGCTAGACCTATACTTGATCAGCTCATCAGTCTGGAACCTATCTATATCTGATATTACATGAAAAGTCGGAATATTTTCACAAGAGGTGTCTTGCTCCTTACTTTGAGAATACTTTTACCACCAGATTGAACTCTGACTAAGAAAACTGAACTTACGCCTGGTCTGGTCCAATCAAAATATAGTAATAAATATATCACTGTCATGCACCCCACCTACAAATGATACTTCGGATCACTGCTACATCAAGGCCTACAATTGTACAATCAAGGTTAATCGCCCCAATTGAACTGGCGCGACATCGATTCAGCAATAGAGTGTTCAATGTTTGGATACTCTACCTGACTCTCTGGTTTTCTTCCCAGCCCAAACTTTACCTATAGATGTCTATTGTGACCCACACTCCCTTCCTGGAAGGCTGTAGGGGGTGTGATAAGCCCATCGTGCCTGTTCCTCTGATTTCTTTCTGTCTTTATTTTTCTTATAGTATCCATGTACCTGTGTTCTAAACTAGTGTTTACCCTAGACCGTGTGTTGAGGGTAATTCCCCCTTAGGAGAGTGGCGCATACGGGGGACATAGTGAGAGTGTGTTTGATTTCACATTAGCACACCAGTACACTGTACGGTAAATGTAGGTTTTTACTTTCAAGTAAGTGTTTAAGCCAGTCACAGCAGGTCCAAGTCATCAAGGTAAGTCAGTCGTTTTTCGTCGGGATATCCAAGAACAAGTTCAGTATCAGACTTACATCAAATCCATGAATATCAGTCAATTAGGAGGAACGGCAAAACTCTCCAACAGAAACAACAGAGAGACTGAGACTTCCTGAGACTCATACTCCTTTGAGATTAAGACTTAAGAGACTAAACAACCCAGGTTTCTGGCTCCATCTTATGGCCATTTGAGAAACCACACCCAATTACCAATTTTTGCATCTCTTAAAGATACAGTATTGAAATGTCTATCCTGGTTTATATATTTCCATCCCAAATAGCTGTTAGGTGACTCACATTCCTAACAACCTGTATCTTGCAAGCGATTGACAAATCAAATAAATACTAAATACTAGCCCATACCTTTTCTGAGGTAGCCCTGGATAGGTTTTGCTTTCTTGGGAAAAGACCTTTGTGAGGGCTGGTTAATCTTTACAGAGGGGAGGACATTATATTTAAAACCCCTTAATTTTGATAAGGATTAAAGGAATTGTTGAGATCTTGTGTAGATTCCCTGCCTTCTCTAAGTTTGTGGGGAAGGAAGCAAAATTGGGGAGGAGGAAGGGGGAGGGAGAGAGGGAGGAGGGGGAAAAGGAGGAGGGAGAGAAAAAAAGGAGTGAGAGGAGAAGGAAGACGAGAGGNGGGAGAGGGGGAGGAGGGGGAAAAGGAGGAGGGAGAGAAAAAAAGGAGTGAGAGGAGAAGGAAGACGAGAGGTGGGAGAAGGAAGAGGAGGAGGGAGAGGAGGAGGGGAGGAAGAGGAGGAGGAGGGATGATGTCACTCAAGGACCTGTTATTCCAGGATATTTTGGGAGACTACCATCTCTATTTGGTGAAAGAAGGAAGAATCCCCCCAAATAAGTGCATCTTTTCTGAGATTACTTTTCTGAGAGACATTGATCAATTATTTCTTCTCATCCAAGTAGCTTCTTCAATTCTGGAGAAGAGCTGAAGAAGCTTCTTGGATAAGAAGCGAAACGTCTTCAAAGAAAAACCAAGGAAGTCCAGTTGCCTCTTGAAAAAAAGCACCTTTGGGGAAACCACGACCTGGAGGACTGAGAATTTCCATAGACATCCTTCTCCAATAGAAGCCCTGAACTCCAGAATAGAGGCATCTTTGGAAGAACACATGGTTCGTAGCAGTGACGAAGCCTATATCTTGACCACTTCACTTGATCAAAACTCAAAGCAAAGACTACTACTGGACATGAGGGTGAGAAGAAAAATAATGGGAGAAGGCAAGTAGAACTGCAGCATGGAAAATTCAACACTCAAGCAGTATCTTTAGAAGCAGCAGGAAAAAGTAATTTCTCAAGTTTTGAAATAGCTGGTTTGGCTAACTACCTTCAATGTGAGTACTCTCTAGATACCAGAGTACCATCCACAAAAACATTTAGGAGGACCACAAACTCTTCTGTATAATACTCCACCAACTCCAAGCCCATTTGTGTCCTGTTCAAAAGCTGCACACAATTGTATGACTCACTTTCGTTCCCAAAATAATCTGGGGCATCCTTTCCTCCAGATCTTCTCTTCCTTCATGACATGCCCTAAGTTAATACTGTAATCAACCAGACCACAAATAATAGAAAGCAATACTCTAAATCAAGGAACTGCCAGATCAGGAAAACAATCAAGCAATAAACAACAACCTAATCAAGGAAGTGCCAAGGAGAAAAACAACACTCCCACCACCAATACTGATCGGGAAAGCTACAGTACAAAAACAGGGAGTAAGTCCCACTCCCTCCTAGCACTGATGATGTTATCTGGTTGGGTAATGAAACGTCTGCAAGAAAACAACCAAGCTCAGGGACCTCAAAAAAACAACCAAGGACCACACTGTTCAGCACTGAGCTACAAATATTCTCTTCAACTGATAATTCGATTGATAAATCAAGACAATTCAGGATATACCACTAAAATCCTCCATGCAATACTTTACATTTCAGCCATGGAGTTAATACTTAGCCCAACATCACTTAGTTGATTAAATTTTAACCAAGACTCCAGATAAAGTTAGTTTAAACACAAGTTCCCAAAACATGTCTATATTTTCAGAAAGTTCCTGCTAGATCAAAAGGATTCTACCCAGTATGATTCGGACAACCAAGTTTCCCAATTTGTCTACTTTCTGTTTGAGTTTTATTTCAATAGTATGATACATTTTATTGTTTATTTTTGATTAATTTATGTAGCTATCCATCTCACCAGTGCAGCTCAGAGAGCATACCTAAGTTACATATCTGATATCTTTTTTTTTAAAAGATAATATTTTNATTAATTTATGTAGCTATCCATCTCACCAGTGCAGCTCAGAGAGCATACCTAAGTTACATATCTGATATCTTTTTTTTTAAAAGATAATATTTTCCAGAGCTGAAAAGAGTGAAATGGCCAGAACACTGTGGTTCTGACAGCTTCTGAACCAATACAGAGGGATACCATATTCAATAGCATTAGAGGGATCAAATAAAGATCAACAGATCACATTCCCCCACCTTTCTGCCAGTTAAACTCATCAACTGACTCAGACTATCTGAGACTATAACTACGCTTGAATACTGTTGGAAGTGGGTTCAAATTACAAGTTATCATAATCTGGTAGCTATCATTTAGACTCGCTGATTTAGTATGTCGCCCAAGGTGCTTTTTCCAGAGGCAACTAGAGTTTGTTTTTCCTTGAAGACGGTTCACTTCTCATCCAAGAAACTTCAGAACTAAAGAAGCTTCTTGGATGAGAAGTGAAATGTCTTCAAGGAAAAACCAGAAAGTCCAGTTGCCTCTTGAAAAAAAGCACCTTTGGGGACAACCATGACTTGGAGGATGGAGAATCTCCATAGATTTGTGCCAAGTATTTTTGTTTTCCTGGCAAGATTTCAAAATTGCTTTGTTGTTGCCTCCTTCCTAGGGTTGAGAGCAAGTGACTCAGCAAGTCATTCAGCTGGCTTTGTGCATAAGGTAGGATTAGAACTCAGGACCTGCACGAGGGCTGGTGAAAATACTTACAGACCCCTCACATCCCGGACATAAACTATTTCAACTCCTTCCCTCAAAACGACACTATAGAGTACTGCACACCAGAACAACTAGACACAAGGACAGTTTTTCCTGCATGCCATTGGTCTGCTAAACAAATAATTCCCTCAACACGGTCCAAATATTTACAAAGTCTGCACTACTCTTACTGTTAATCTTCTCATCACTCCTTATCGTCCATCCCCTCCACTTGTGACTGTAGGACTGTAACTTTAGTCGCTTGTATCCTTATGATTTATATTGACTGTTTCCGAGTGATTTGATTGCTTCTAGTACCCTATGACTATTATTATTAAGTGTTGTACCTGATGATTCTTGACTCTTGACGAATGTTATCTTTTCTTTTACGTACACTGAGAGCATTTGCACCAAGACAAATTCCAATCACACTTGGCCAATAAAAAGAATTCTAATTCTCACGGGTTTTTAGTGCCTCAAACCATCTTACTCTATGTCATGTAGAAATACTGAATCTTCTACGATATTAGCCATTTAAAAAGTAACAGAATTGTAACGTGGCTCTAGAATATGGAATAAAATAAAAATGGAAATAAAAAAGAATGATGATATAAAGTCACTTAAAACCTATGAAGGCCTTTAGTTGGACATCATTAAATGCTTTACTATGATTTAGTGGGATATCTGAATAATGATTAGTTCCAACCAATGACAGAATTGAACATTTCAGCTTAACAAGGTAGCGACTTGAAAGTTTTCAAAGTCACCGGTTTTTAATCTGTCAATACGATTGAAACTTTATTTTATGGTCACAAAGCTCACACAATTACCTTCAGTTTCATTAGATACAGCTGCTGTACTTGCTCAAAAACAAGATAACTTATAGTTTTATTATTTGAAGTGCTAAGATAACTTTGCTCCTATAAGCCACATTAATTATTAAATCTGATCACAAACAAGAAAAAACATATATCATTCTTTGATCTTCAGGGACCTCAATGATTTCTTAACAAGAAAATGTAAAAAAGATTGAAGAAAAAGATGGATTAAAGACTATTTAGATGGAGTCAGCCAATGCTCCTTTTAAAAATCATGTTAAATCCATGAAGCAGGACAAGAAAATCCTACAGTGATTTTGAGCAAATCCATGGAGATCTATTTTCTAAGATTATGAAAGAGTAACTAACCACAACTCTTGGAGTTAAAAGGCAAAATAGGCATATATGAAACTGGAAAATCCAGTTTCCAACCACCTCATCATTACTTCAGGGATGTATAAATTAATAATTGCTAATAATAATTGTACTGCACAAAAATACCCTGGCTATGTGTTAAATCAGAAAGATTCATTGTGCACAGCAGAAATGTTGTGGGCTCTTGGCCAGCGGCCCCTCCAAGCAGCCAAAAATCAACCTGAGACCTCCAAGGGGAAGAGAGAATGGAGCTAACAGAGAGAGAGAGAGAGAGAGAGACAGAGACAGACAGAAAGACAGAGACAGAGACAAAGATAAAGCCTGGGCCATCTATCGGCCCTCAGACAGAGAGTCAACAGTCCCCAGGTCTGGAAGTGGCTGATGAGGAAGAGGAACAGCTGACGTTTAGATGCACAGAAGGCAGAGGAGAGGAGAGCAGTGGAAATCTATGGGCCGGTCCCTTGGGACTGCTAGCGGAGCCCTACCCTAGCTCGGGGGGTAAAAGGCAGGGGGCGGAGAGGAATAGATGTGGCAGACAAACTGTTCATCTCCCCTGACTTGTTAGCCTGCAATGACAGAGAAACTTTTTGCCATGGCTGCTGGCAGTCCGAATGAAAGAATCTTTGAGTTCACTTCAGAGGGTTTGTCATGTTTGGGCAGCTGGGTCAGAACAACAAAGTGCATTGTTGCTTCCCTCATTCTAAATTCTTGTATGGTCTCATCACATTTTGGTGAACTCATAAAAACGTGACTGCAGCCTATGTCGTCATCATCATGAATTCAGTACTAGGAATTATAACAAAAAGGGATGGGGGAAAAAGCATTATCCAAGTAAGTACATAGTATAAGTCTGAAAGAGAGTTTTGATCATTATAAGCAAGTCTCGAGTTACGGTTATATATGAAGCCTGCCCATAACGGATGGAACTTGTAATTGTTGTAGAGGAGATCACTCTTGTACTGACTCCATTTTTTAGAGATTGGTCATTAGTCAGAGTTGTTAAGTGAACCAGTGGTTTGCCAGGGGCATGGTTTTGGTCCATAGTTGTGTTGTCCATGAGTTGGGCGTTAAGCCTGCAGAGTTTGGCAAAACCATTCATTAACAGGTCAATTGTGACTGCAGGATGTGAGGAAGGTGGCCTCGGTTGCAAAGTGACCGAGATGATGGATGTCATGTGTTGCGGGGGTGCTCTCCCTGACCTATGGCAACTGTCATGGCCCTTCTGGGAGTCTGATTCCTGCAGGGGGAGATTGGAGCAGCTGACAGGGAGTGGGCATGTGCGGCTCACGCGGCGGCTGTGAAAGAATGGGGGAAGGGCCACAGTCCGGCTGGCACATTTCAGAGGAAGACCCAGGCCCACCCCCCTCTTGCAATCCTAGGGCAACACAGGGAGGAACGGAGAAAGGAGCAACGTGGCTTACAGGGACAAAAAGGCCCTGATCCCTTTCTTTAGCTGGCAGCTGGGAGAATAGGATTATAGGAGGGGGTGTTTCAACACAGCACCTTCCTGGAAGTAAAGCAAATTGCATTATCTTTGTTGAAGGCTTATCATGGGTTTTGGCTTCCTCCCAACTGTGGGTGCTCATTAATCCTTGGAAGTCTTGCATTTATTATCCATGACCTGTTGTGTCTAATTACTGTCAAGTGAGGTTTGGTTGTTGATTTGTTTTAAATCTTCTAGTTATCTTGTACTTTGGGTTCAGACTGCAATTTCTCCCTTCGAGACTGTTTTTGGAAAGAGTTTGATTCTCCAGCCATGAGGATAACTGGGGACATTGGGTGCCAAGTGCAGGCATTAAAGGGCAATTATTCTACTTTTGTGACTAGTGTTACTTTTGGTTTCATGCCCCTCTGGGTTCATCACAGAAATTTAAATCCGGATCAATAAATAGCCCCCTCCCCCTTCCGATAGACTGTGGGAATTTTTGAAGCGTTGCAAGTGCTTGTAAATCGAGGATTACCCATATCTCCAAGAAAAAAAAAAAAGACAGAGTTTTTGGGAAAGGCTGCAGGAAAACAACAAACCCAAATGCAGGTAGTTCTTGACTTACAACAGTTTGTTTTACTGGCCATTTGAAGTTTTCCAACGGCAACTTGAAACAATGTGACTTATGACTGTTTTTTTTCACACTTATTGACCTGTTGCGGCATCCCCACAGTATGTGATCAAAACTTCAGAGGTTTGGCAACTTGGATGTACCTAGGATGGTTGCACTGTCCCAGCGGTCACTGATCAAATTGTGCAACCTTCTGACAAGCAAATCAACAGTGAAGGCCAGATTTGCTTTAACAGACGGAGTTAATAACAACGGCAGTTGATTTATTTAGAACGAAGGCAAGAAATGGACAAAACTCACTTAACAAATTTGCCTTCAACTCTTCTGTTATTTCCTGAGAGAATTAATCAGCTGAACGACTTCCTCCCAGACAATGCTGAGTGCTCCCTCACTGGAAGTTTATAAGAGCTGGAAGCCATTTTGTCTGGAATGGTCTAAGGTCTCCAGCAAGGGACTTCAGCAGAGGGTTGGACTAGAAGGCCTCCAGGGTCCCTTCCAACTCTGTTATTCTGCCTCCTTCAACATGAAAACTAATCCAGGAAAGCGTGAATATGTCTTCTTTTTTTCCTCCTCACCGTACCTCTTTCTGAACCTGTAGCTTAAACCTGGCAGAATGTTTTACAAAGGCTCCATGGCCAAGCCAGGCATTTCTGAATAATTTAGACAGAGCTGAGATCCCTATTACTGTGTCTGCCCTCAAAGTAACATTAAGGCGAAAACCCACCTCTGTGGGGAGTTTGCCATTGGCTGTTAAAGGCAGAAAATATGAATTTGGGTTTTCAAACCAAACAAAACATTTTTCAAGAGACCTGCACTTCAAGACTTTGATACCCTTTTGTTCTGTTTAAGGCAAGGATCACATGCACTGCTGACACACGTCTTTCAGTCGCCAGAGTTTTTTCCGTCCACGAATTTGAGCCACAATCAATTATTCAATACTGCAAAGAGCTGGCTTGCTGTATTATAGTCCTTGGGGTATATAGTAAATTACAGCTGTCGACATTTGCAAAATTCTTAAATTTGGGGAGCCTGGTTGTCTTTTCCAATTCATGTTTTATTTCTTTCTTGGTTTTTTTTTTTCCAGCATGCCACAATTTATATCTTTTTTTTTTTTTGAAGCTGCCTGTGGTGATTAACAGTTTTTGAAAGCTAAAAGCATTTGAAAAGGTTAAGTGAAAACAAGAAATGACTTCCTGCCCACATTTGCTTCTGAGAATGAGCAGGAGGAAAGAAGAGAGATGCTAGAACATCTGACTATCAATGTGGCATTCATGAGAATGACCAATTAAAGATCACAAAACTACTGTGAAGTTATAAATTGATATGTCTTGTGCCTCAGACTGGCTTTGAACCCTGAACAAAAAAAGAGTCTATAATCTATTTCCTGTTTTGCCACTTGCTAAAAGGCCAGGCTCCTTAAAAATTTACTTTGAAAAGTTATTGCAGGCAAGCTGAAATGAAGATAAATAAAAGTTCCATCAGTTTTATACTCCATTGGACTCAGGCCCGGGTCTAACTGGTTTTTACAAAAGTTCAAGGCCAGAAGAAACTGGCTCATTAATACACTCTATTTGAAAAAAATGGTTTTTCTCTTTACTTCTTTAACTAGGGCATCTGTGATAAATATTAGGTATAACTGGGGAATTCATTTTGTATCACTGAGAAAGAATTAACAATTAAAAAAATAATTTATATTCCCAAAAAACAGGATGACTTTTGCCTAGTTCAAAAACACGCTAAGTGGCATAGACCAAACCAGAAATATAAAAGGAATGCAATATAATATTATAATATAAATGATGTATGATGATATACAAGAGATAAATAGATATTTAAATAGAAATTCTTTATTGGCCAAGTGTGATGCACACACAAGGAATTTGTCTTTGGTGCATATGCGCTTAGTGTACATAAAAGAAAAACATACATTTGTTAAGGGAATCTAGAATTATAATAGAAAATAAAAATATTATTATATAACATATACATGTGTGTAATTATGGTAGATAGATAAATAAACAAGAGATAGATATGAGAGATTTAGATTTTATACTATATATGTATATATATATATATATATATATATATATATATATATATAATATATATATATATATATTATATGTTTTTTTAGCTTTCCGGATCTTACGTAGTGCTGTTCAGCTTCCCTTCGGGTATTATCCCACTCATTTTAGTTCTGTTAAAGTTGTAGCAACGTTTCAGCAGAATCTCATCTTAGCCATCATCAGGCTTACTAGTACTGAGATGTGGTCTCACAGCTTCTGGTATTCAAATTTGAGCTGCGTTCTATTTCTGATTGGCTAGGGAGTCCGAGTCTGCGATTTCACTGGACTTGGAGTTTGATTGATTGTGTTTCTCTGGTTTCTTCTTCTGTTTTGTGGCTTTGATTGAAGCATTGGCAAAACTCTGTTCCTGTGTTAGGAGGCTATAGTGCAGGTTGGCTCGATGTGAAAGGACGCGGAGATGCTATCCTATAGAGCCTAGTTTACACTGAGGTGCTGGTGGGGTTCTAGCCAATGTTACATAATAGCGAAAGCCAACTGATAGATGAGCAGATTGAAGATTCTGGCTGAAATGTTGCGACAACTTGAAAAGCACAAAACTACCAGTGATGTGGGAAATACCCGAATGAAGCGAACAGCAGAGTATATGTATTACTGTATATGTATGTGTGTGTGTAAGTGATATATTTATTAATATATATATATATATATATATATATATATATATATATATATATATAAAATATTATATAATAGATAATATATACAAATTAATACGGCCTCCCAAAAAATACACAAGAAGGCAATACCTCCCCTCAGACATAGTCAGCTCCATAGGAAAGCACCATTTAACAATAGCTGCTAAACAATTTAGCAAAACAACTACAGCCCATGCTGAAACTGCAGACTTCATTATTGTACAAAACTACATACACTTACTTTTTGAAATGATAAAGATCTACATGGTGGAACAAAAGAATCTGTTGTTAAGTTATCGACGTTGGTAATATCAC
Organism: Laticauda laticaudata; assembly: GCA_004320025.1. Lineage (NCBI taxonomy): Eukaryota > Metazoa > Chordata > Lepidosauria > Squamata > Elapidae > Laticauda > Laticauda laticaudata. The sequence continues at coordinate 102,842 of BHFT01028620.1, forward strand.
TAGTTCACTCAAGTCCCGATTAAAAGAAACTCTTGAAATCATCAAACAAATAAAATTACCAACCAGCTTGAAGACCTCATGGAAACTACAGAACACTGCCTAACAACACATATTTCATATCAAAGGACCAAAGATACAAGCAAATTTGAAGGGAGCCCCACTATGGGATCACCACTGTTCACCCTTCATTGCAAAATCTGTTCATGGCAAGAATTCAAATCCGGAGCCTGGTTATGCCACCCACAAACCCAAACTGTGGCTAAGATACATCGATGACCACATCTTTGTGATTTGGCCCATGAAAAGAAACCTAAACAATTTCCTAACACAATACCTAAACACACACACCACCCCAAAATCAAGTCACCATGGAAATGGTAAATTAAACAACAACTACCATTCCTAGATGTACTAATCTACAAAAGAACAGATGCACAACTGGGACCACACCATGTACAAAGAAAACACACACCAACGCTACCTCAACGGCCCAATCCACCACCACCAGCACAGATAAATTCCGTGGCGAAACACTAATTACCAAGAACCAAACACGCCCTGGCAATAAGAACATATAAAGACCGAACTATCAACTCTGACTGAACGTATTGACAGCCAATCGGCTTCCACAAAACAAAATCACCAGCTTGATCCACAAAAACACACTAGGACATTTATACGAGGACCTTAGAAGATCAACAGACCTATGGAACAGCTGTCTGCCCTTTACAAAGAGACTTACAGACAAATCAGTAAAGATACTTACACAGGCATCACATCAAGACTGCCTTTCAAAACAGACAAAAAAAAAATAGCAGCCATCTTAAAAAACCCCAAAGACAAAATTTGACCTTGGAAAAACCAACGGCTATATACGAAATCCCTGTACATGTGTGTGCCCGGCCACATACACTGACAAAACCAATAGAAGAATAAGTACTGCCTGGATGGAACACAAAAATGCAGTAAAAAAAGCTGGGAACACACCTCCTCACTAGTCTCACACATGAAAAACCACAGTCAACAACATCAACTCAATGGCACCAAAACCCTAGCCACGTATAGAAAACCCCAGCCACAAGATCATCAGAGAAGCCATAGAGATTGAAAAAAGACCTGAAAAGCATGAATAGAGAGATGATTCAGCCAGACTGTCAATCATTTGAAAGCCTGCACTCTCAAATAGAAAGATCTCCACACCACAAGCCAGGCAAACACCTGGGCACCAAACAAGACTCCCCCTGTATTACCTCCAGCTCAAACACCCCCCCACAGGCACCACGATTGGAAAGCTAGCTTCCTAATAGATAATAGCCGTCCTTTACACGGAGGCCAAGCTGCCACTGAAAGCTCCAGCACAGGACCAGAGTGCTGCCGAGCCAATCAAAAGCCACAAAACAGACAGAAGAACCAGAAACACCCATCAAACAAAACTCCCAAGTCCAGTTAAACACAACCAAGGGCTCCCAACCAATCAGGATGTAGAAAAAATCCTGGCACACAATAGCCCCAGCCTCAAATTTAAAATTCAACTCGCTGTGAGGACTCTGACCACATTTACAACTCAATTACAGAAGCCTGGATGATGGCAGATGAGCATTCTGCCTGAAACGTTTGCTACAAACTTTAAAAGCACTACAGTGACGTTCGCATATTACCGAAGGAAGCTTAACATCACACACACCCACACCAACACACACACACACACGTTTTTTTAAGCTTTCGCGTCATCGTACTTACATGTGTGCTGTTGTTAGCTTCCCTCGTGTACATGTGTGCTGAAACGTTGCCTACAACTTTAACAACACGACAATGACGTGGGTATACCGGGAAGCTAAACAGCGTGCTGTCGTTGTGTTGTGATATATTATATAATTTATATGTATATGTATATGTATATGTATATATATATATATATATAAAATCTCCACACTTTTGTGAGCACAAATTTACCAAAGTCATGAGAACCTCATCAATTGTAGTTTATTCAACTATTTGTTTAAGCATGGCTATAAAATATGAAGTGGTATGCCAGAAAAAAGGATTCAGCTACTATTCATTTGCTCATTAAAATTAAAACATAACCTGGAGATGTATCTGAAAATTCAAATTTTATATAACAAAGATAAGCAGTGTTTCGGTTTCTTCCAGTTGAAAAAGAACCAAAATCTTTCTCCTCCATCCTTATTGTATCAAAAAGGGAAATTGTTACAAAATTTGTGTGAAAGCTATGTTACAGAAGTTTGTCAAAAAAATCTTACAATTTGTCTGAAACAGGATTACAAAGTTTGATGCTTGAAAGATATTTGCAAAGACTGGATACAATTTTTTGTATCACTGACCTAAAGTAACCAAAACTTTCATATTATTGTTTCCTCCTTTTTATTCAATTCAAATCAGCTACTTTTCAATCTAACTTGGGGAAGAATCTAATCAACGAATACAAACCACAACAAAAGGGTTGCATTTTTAATTAAGTCCAATTATTCTCCAAGCATATTTAGGTGAATATAATCATGCACCAACACTCCTAAAAATAATTCAGTTTCCTTTTTTTTTCTCTCCAAAGTGGAATTGACAACTAAACTGGTTTCTCTGCAATATTGTAGAAATAGAAAATCACCAGTAATTTAAAATTAAGCCTCATGACCCTGCTCAGTTAAGGCAGAAGGAGAATTGGAGTTAGAAAAGACCTCAATAGAAGCTCATTCGACCCTTTGCGACATGAAGGAAAACCAAATGCACCATCCAGCTTTTTCCTAAAAGCTTCCACAGAAAGAGAATCTCAGAATGTCAGAAAAATCCAGTTTAAGTCACCAGGGAGCTATGGTAGATTATCTTGCACAAAATACACTCCAATTTACAGTTGCTTAAACAGCCCAATAATCTTCAAAATTTCTTGCAAGAACCATACATTGTTCATTTGCTATGTCAAGCACAGTATAACAAAATTGTATTATTCTATTGGAAAGTAGAAAAATAACCAGCACATTGAGCAGCCAAACACCTTCTTGAAAAGCAATCTTGTTGATAATGTCACCAACTCATTATCAGAGAGAATCCATACTTCTCTCAAGTTGAGAACAGCTTGAAAAGGGGTCCAAACGTTTGTCCAAATGGCACTCCAGCCTCTTCCAATGGAGAACTTGGAATCCTAGAGCTGGAAGGGACACCTCAAAGATCTTCTAGTCCAATCCCCCCCCAGGCAGATCTTATACCCTCCTGGTCAAATTGACTAATTGTATCTTATGATTCTTGATGCATGTATTTTTTTATGTACACTGAGAGCTTGTGCCCCAAAGACAAATTCCTCGTTGTCCAGTCACACTTGGCCAACACAGAATTCTATTCCTGTCACCGAGGGGGGTAAAAAAAGGAATTGCCCAGTATATTTCTGAAAACCTCCAGTACTTTCAATTTCTCTTGAACATTTGCAACTGGAATTATACAAAAGAGAGAATACGCATGGGATTGAGAAGATAACAGATAATCAGAGTTGGAAGGGACTTTATAGGTCATCTAGTCCAATCCCCTGCCAAAGCAGGAGACCCTACACCATTCCTGACAAATGGCAGTCCACTTTCTTCTTGAAAGTCTCAAGTGATGAAGCTCCCATAACTTCTGAAACCAACTTTTGTTCCATGGGTTGATTGTTTCCTCCTTATTTCTAGGACTTGAATCTCTCCTTGTTCAGTTTCCATCCATTATTCCTTGCCTGGCCTACAGGCATTTTAGAAAATAGCTTGACCCCCTTCCTCCTCTCTGGGGCAGCCCCTCAAATATTGGAAGAGTCATCATGTCTCCCCTGGTCCTTCTCTTCCCTAGACTAGCCAGGCCCAGTTCCTGCAATCGTTCTTCGTATGTTTTAGCTTCCAGTCCCCTAATCCTCCTGGTTGCTCTTCTCTGCACTTTTTCTAGAGTCTCAACATCGTTTTTATAATGTGGTGACCAAAACTGGATGCAGTACTCTAGGTGTGACCTTACTAAGGCTTTACAGAGTGGCATTAGTACCTCCCTTGATCTTGATTGTATCCCTCTGTTAATACAATTTAGGATTGCATTGGCTTTTTTGGCTGCAATCTTACTTCAACCACATTATAATCCAGGAGGGAGAGTGGGGGGTTCCTTTGGGGGTCAGCTCCTTAGATGGAAAGAGAAATTAGAAACAGCACTGTGAAATTGGGGCACAATATCCACCCAACAATTAATCAAGCTACTAAGCCATTTTAAAATCGGGGGTTCAGCTATTTTACAGGTGATGCAGCTCGTAGACCTGGGCAAAGAAACCTAGAGGTTCTGAAGATTTGTGCAGGTGGTCCTTGACCTATAACCATTCATTTAGTGACTGTTCAAAGTTACAACGCCACTGCAAACAAGGGAAGTCCTTGTTCTGAGCCACAAATATTCTCCTTTATTTATGAACATTGAAAATAGTCACTTGTGACTGGTCTTCACACTTACGACTGTTACAGTATGCCCACGGTCATGTGATCAAAATACTTGGCAACTGGCATGTACTTAGAATGGTTGTACTGTCCTGGGGTCACGTGACCGCCATTGGTATCCTTTCCAGCCAGCTTCTAACAAGCAAAGTCAATGGGGGAAATCAGATTCCTTTAACAACGGGATCCACTTAACAACTGCAGTGACTCGCTCAAGTTGTCAAATGAGGTGCAACAACTGCCTCACATAGGAACAGAAATTTGGGGCTGAATGGTGCTCGAAAGTCGAGATCTCCGTGCATCTTTCTCTTTCTCCCTTGCCTTTCACTTCCCTTCTTTCCTCAGCTATTTGCAAAACTTGCTCAGGCAGTCATTTTGCTTTCTTGCATTTCTTTTTCTTTGGGGTGGTTTTAGTTGCTACTTCTTGTACAATGTTGTGAACCTCCATCCATAGTTCTTTTGGCACTCTATCAGGTCTAATTTCTGAAATTTATTTGTCACCTCTACTGTATATTCATCGGGGATAGGATTTAGTTCATACCTGAGTGGCCTACTTTGTTCAATTTAAGCCTAAATTTTGCAACGAGAAGCTCGTGATCTGAGCCACAGTCTGCTCCTGGTCTTGTTTTAACTGGCTGTACAGAGCTTCTCCATCTCTGGCTGCAGAGCACTCCCTGGAGAAGAGCCTAATGCTGGGAACGATGGAGGGCAAAAGAAGATGAGGGGGACAACAGAGAAGGAGGCGGCAGTCGGCGTGAGCTTCAATGGACTCCAGAAGATGGTAGAGGACAGAAAGGCCTGGAGGAACATTGTCCATGGGCTTGCGATGAGTCGGACACGACTTCGCAACTAACAACAACCTGTACAGAGCAACCTGTCTGTCTCATGAACAGAACCTAAGAGCTGTTTTACTACACACTTTACTTCCGGGGTCTCATCGAGCAAAGAAAACTGGACTGGATGAAGAAAAAAAGAAAAAAAATAACGCAATAGCAATCCAACTGTGCTGTCTCGTCTCTTTGCTCCTACGCTGAATCAAAGCCTTGGATATCACTGATGCAAATTTGCAAACGTATTTCTTTCACTAGGAAGCAGAATCCTGCCAGGAGGAGGAATCTGCGCAGCTGCCACAAAGTACAGATTTAAATCAGCCCTGCCCAAGCTGGTGGCTTTCCAGATGCCTTGTGATGACAAATCGTCAGCTTGAGATGCATGGACAATGCAGGAAACACACCCATCATGTCCCTTCTCAAGCACGTTTTCTGCTTCAGATCAGAATAGCTGCGTATTCCTGTTTGACATCAGGTTAAGCACAGAGATTTTATTATAATAATAGCACCACTAAGATGCTGGAATCGGACTGGGGAGACCGGGGTTTGGGGTGCAAGTCCCACATTTCTGCCAGAGGTTTCTTTTTGGGTGCAACCTTAAATTGACACATACCAGCCCTTCCCTAGACTCTCACTGGATATCCGAAACAGGCATCCTCTCTTGGTGCAACTAATTACCATAAGGGTGGTTGTTTTAAGAACGAAAGGGAGATTCAGTTAAAAACTCCCCTGAGCTCAGGAGAAAAGAAGTCGGATAGTGATAGAAATAATAATAAAACGGTAAAGAGGTTTCAGGTCTCCTAGGCCATTGGCTTCTGTGCAGAAGGAAAACAATAAGCTACACTAAAAAAAATAAACCAACTTTCTAATGTTAAAGAACAACAGGATCCATCAATGACCCACCCATTTTGTATGTGTCTACCACAAGAAAAATGCTGAATTGTCAATAAGTAGGTTGTGTGTATGTGTGGGTAGATAGAGGGGGAGAAGGAGGAAGAGAGAGAGAGAGAAAGAGAGAGATGATAGAGATGATGGGTGGATGGATGGAGATAGAAACACTGGGTCAGTGAGAGACACACACAGAGAGAAGAAAGATGAGGAAGGAGGGAGAGAGAGATGTGCGTGTGTGTGTGAGAGAGATGAGAAAGTAGGTTGGATAGAAAAGAAGATAGTAGGTAGGTAGTAGATAGACAAGAAAGGAGAGGGGGGGTGTATGAGGGAGACAGAGATAATGAGAGTAGGTAGGCTAGTTAAGAGAAAGAGATATGGGTAGGCAGGTAGATAGAGGAGAGGGAGGAAGGGGGAAGAGAGAGAGAGAGATGAGGGAATATGTGTAGCTGCCATAAGCTGAACAACTCCCAGCATCCCTCAGCAATGATCATGCGCTAGCTAACAGCACTGGAAACTGCATAAAATCAATTCAAAGGTCCCAAAGAACAAGCCCACCCATTAATTCTCCTCCACTTCTTGCTGACCTCCCTGGCCCCAAAACCCCCTACGTGTTTTACCCAAGGATGGACATAACCTCTGGGTCCCATGTCTCTGCCTTGAGTTTCCTTTGGGTGTGTTTTTAAGTCAACACACGACAATCTCATGCCCCACATCTCTCATCCTTTTTNTCCTTTGGGTGTGTTTTTAAGTCATCTCATGCCCCACATCTCTCATCCTTTTTGGGGGTGGGGTGGGGTTGTGTTTCTGACCATTCAGGTTTCCCTTCATTAAATCAGCCTCTCTTCTCTTATCTCCATCTCTGCAGAATTTTCCCCTGCAAAAGAATCTCAAGACCTTGGAAATACACATTGGTTTATGGATACAGGGTTGGCCTAACAATGGGACCTTAATACAGTTTGGGGGGGGGAAGGAAATTCTAAATTAAGGATGGTTCGATTCTCGGGGTCCCTGAATTCATCCCCACTCCCGCTTCCACCTCGAATGACAAAAAGAAAAAGCTTAAATGTCTATAGAGGGAAGGCTTCTGGTGATTCTTTACCTGGATCCCAAATATGGAATTAATTTGGACCAACGTGCCACCCCAACAATGCACTTAAGTACTTTACACACAAAGAAAAGATTGTCTCACCACTAAATTTAAGGGTTTGCAGCCCTTTCTCACAGCTACTCCCCCCACCAGGACGCCATCCACTTTTGGAAGCACCCCAAAAGGGCCATTGTAGAGATTCCTCCCTCTACTATGACCCAACCTCGTCCTTGTCAGCTTCCAAGACAGTCATTAGTAAGCTGGTCTCTGCTCTGAGCCACTCGCCCAAGTCCAGCTTACCTTGGAAAGGTTCTTACCTGTCTTCCTCACCATCCAGAGCGGCCAGTGGAAGTCCCTTCAGGGGGAAGAGGGAAGAGACCATGCTCCCATCTGCCAAGGCTGAGGAGGTGCAGAGGCTGCTGCTTTCGGCGCCACCAGGAGGCTGGGTTAAGCCCACCAGGAAGGCCTCCGTAGGGCGCTTGGCCTCTTCAGTTCGGCTCACGATGGACTGAGCGAGGGACTGTGCCGAGAACTGGGAAGAGCTGGGGGCTCCCGGCAAATTCATGCCCGTGGGAAGCAAGGGAGGCTGAGAGGCGGCATTCTGGACCAGGCTCCCATTCTGCATACTCGAAGGCTGGGCAAGGGTCTTGGAAGGAGCCAGGCTGACGGGTGCAGGGGGCATACTGGAAGCCGAGTGGCCGGGCACAGCGCTAACAGAAGGGATTGGGCTAATAGGAGGCAACTGGGCCATTCCTTGAACCAGAGGATCGGTGGCTTGCATGGGCATCAGGTTGCCTGGGGGCGGGATGCCCAAAGTCTGAGGAAGGACCGACGGAACACTTTGGGATCCTGGGTGAACAGCCCCCGTAGGGACCGGCGGAGCTCCTTGGGAGGGAGCAGAAACAGCAGCGCTGGGGCCCAGCATGGAAGAAGCCATCTGGTTGGCGACGGAGGGCCTCTGGCCCATGGGAGCGGCACTTCCGGGTTGCCCGACATTCATCAGGACAGCGGGAGCACCCAAGGCTGGGATGGCGGGCTGGGCCTGGGAAGGCACCCCTGGGAGGTGTGCCTGGACAGGAAGCGGCATGCTTGGAGGATGAGCGACGGGCACAGCCGACCCGCTCCCGACGATCGCCGTGCCAGGCTGCAGAGAAGATGCTGGAAGCATCTGTGGTGGCTGGATGTACTCAGGCAATGAGGTTTGGGCAACGGGCTTCGGGTGCTGCCCCGGAGCCATCTGCCTAGGTATGGGTGGCAGGGCAGCGGGGTGCTGAGCCTGCCCCTGCCCAAAAGGTAACGACTGGGGCTGCGGAGCGACTGGACCTGCAGGGACCGGCGGTGGGGTGAACGGTTGGGAGGCCAGAGTTGGTTGATGGCCACCAACGATGGTCAACGGAGGAGGAACGGCTGAGGCGGGAGGGGGCGCCCCTTGTTTCTGAGGAGGATAGCTGACCTCTTGAGGATGCGGCTGGACTTGAGAGAGTTGGGACTGAGACATACTCTGGGGGAGCCCTGGTGTGCCCCCGGCGCTGGTGAACTCCATTGGCAGAGGGCCGCCTTGGAACCCTTGTGGCTGCGTCCCAGGAGGCGCCCCCATCTCCCCACTGCCCACGCTCTCGGTGTAGTGGCTCAGGGTGCTGCTGACGGAGCTCCCGCTGGTGCTCTCCCTTTCAGAGGCCACATCGAGGAGAGCGTCCATGGTTTTCGCCATGGCGGCGTTTTCAGCCACCGCCCCAGGGTTTTCCTTGTCATAGAACTCGGTGCAAGTCCATCGGCCTTTCTTAAAGTGCTCCGAACTCGAATCTAACTTCACCACACGGAAGCGGGAGGTGCTGCCGGCGGGCTGCAGGTGACCTACTGCTGTGCCCCCCCCAGCTGAATGACCCACACTCCCGGAGACATTCGAGGAGGCCCCGGTGCCGTTACCCATCCCGCCGGGGAGCGTCACATGCCCAGAGTGGCTCCCTCCAGGCAAGGCCATGCCGTTGCCAGCAGCGACAAGGTTCGTGAGGGTCTTGCCCACCTGGCGGGCCCTGCCACTCGCGGCCACAGCTCCCCCGGCAGAAGCAGCTCCCGCGTGGAAGTGAGCCACGGTGGCCCCCGCAAGAGCCGCCACGGAGGATGTTCCGGGAGGGCCAGGCCTGGCGCTCTCCAAGCCTCCCACGACGGGCAGCCGTCGGAAGGACGGGCTGGAGGGAGACCCTGCCGAGATGGCTGGGGGGACCCCAGCGTGGGAGGGTGGCTGGGGGTGGCCCCCGTGGGCATAGTGGGGCCCGTGGGTGCTGCCGTTGGTCAGGCCTCGGGGCTGCTGGGCCGGAGGCCGAGGCTGGTTGGGCGAGACGGCCCCGGGGCTGTCGGCCTCGTGGAAGTTGTTGAGCGTCTCCTCCGAGGAGCTGCGCTCAGGCTCGCCCAAGTCGGTGGCCCGGGAAAGCGAGACGTCCAGGATCTCGGAGGAGGAGAAGTCCTCGGTGTGCGACTCGTCCAGGTCGTCGTAACTCTCCGTGTCTTCGGCGATGCTGTTGTTGGAGCTGAGGCTGGCCGAGATCTGCGCCGGGGTCACGCTGGTGATCTGGAAGCCGCTCTTCTTCTTCAACTGGGCGCCCGCCGGGCCGACGCCTCCCCCTCCTCCCCCCTGCGAGAGAAGCGCCAGGCTCTGCGGCGGAGGAGCCCCCGGAGGGCAGGACGAGACGGAGACGGAGACCGAGGAGGCGGAGGAGGCGGCGGCAGGGGCAGCCGGCGTCGGCTGGACCAGCAGGCCGGGTGGGAAGTCCTCCAAGCCGGCGCCGCTGCCGCCCCTGCGAGGCAGCATCGCGGGCTGCGCCATCTTCTTCCTCTCCCGCGCCTCCGCCGCTGAGTCAGGCTGCTGCTGCTGCTGCTGCATTGGGGCCGGCGGGAGGAAGGCCCGACGCCGACGCCTCCCTCAGGCGCCGCCCCGACCGGGCTCTGAGGAGGAGGCGGAGGAGGAGGAGGCGGCCGCCGCCCCCGACCCTTCTTCCCTCAGCTGCGGCGGGAGGAGGCGGCCGGCTTGCCCTGAGGAAGAAGAAGGGGACGAGGAAGGAGGGCGCGCAGGAGCCGCCCCTGGCGACGCGGACGCGAGGCAGCCCCCGCCGGCCGTGTCCCCATCCAGAGACGCCGCCGCCGCCGCCGCCGCCCAGCTCCTCACGGGGCCACCGAGCGGCCGGAGCAGCCCCGCTTCTCCTCCTCAGACCGAACGCCGCCGCCCCGTCGGAGCCGCCTTGGCGAGGCCGGAGTCGGCTCGCTCTCTGAGGGGAGGGGGGCGGGGTGGGGGGACAGAGGGAGGGAGGGAGAAGCGCGCGCGCGCCCGGGCTGAGGAGACGCTCCGCCTCTCCTGGAGCTGCGCTGGGGGCGGGGGCAGAGAAGGAGGGGGAGGCTGGCTTAAAAGGGGAGGGGGAGGCGGGCGAGAGATGGCGCAGGCGCCGCCCCCAGCCGCAGATATGAAAGGGCCCGTCGGGACGAAAGCGGGGGGTGGGGGCGCGAGAGGCGGGGAGTGGCCGAAGCGCTTCGACGACTCTGGCGGAAACGGACGAAGCGGAATCGGAGGGGCAGGCGGGGGGGGCGGTGTCCGCCGCAGACATCAGTGGCCCGTCGGGACGGATGGCCGAAGGGCTTCGGCTGAGCTGGCGGAAATGGACGAGGCTCGCCGGGGAGGTGTCGGGGCGTGGACACATATCAAGAGACCGTCGGGAAAGGGTTTCGGCTACTGTGGCGGAAACGGCCGAAGCTAGCCGGAGGGAGGGAGGATTGATTTCGGGGAGCAGCGGCCCCGCCGCAGACATAAAGAACCTGTCAAGACTGAGGAGGAGAAGGAAGGAGGGAGGGAGGCCGAAGGGCTTCGCCTCCCCTGGCGGAAATGGCCGAGGCTGGCCTGGAAGGGAGGGACGGGGACTGGCCCGGCCTGCGCCTGGGAAAGCCGGCTGGGGAGGGTGGGTGGCCCGCAGCAGGTTGGGCCGGCATCTAGCCCAGAGGTCCGGTAGAGGGTTCGGGGGATCGCAGGGATTCCCCGGGGAGTGAGGGACCCCCTCTATGAGTGACTCGGGAGGGGCAAAACCAAAGGGAGAGGCCGGGGTTCAAAGGAAGGGGGCTGGGTGGGGTTTCTTGCAGACGTTTCATGACCCAACTAGGTAACATCATCAGTGCCAGGAGGGAGGGGTTAAGCAGAGAGGAGGAGGAGTGTGAGATCCTCGGTGCTCTCTGGGCTGGGAGGGTTTCCTTGCAGACGTTTCATGACCCAACTCGGAGACATCAACAGGGCTAGGAAGGAGGGGGTGTTCGTGTGAAGGGGAGGAGGACTACAGTGACTATGGGGTCCCTGGTGCTCTCTGAACTTGGTGGTTTTCTTGCAGACATTTCAGGACCCATCTAAGTAACACCATCAGTTCTAACTAGGACTCCCTACTAACACTGATGATGTTACCTAGTTGGGTCATGAAAGTTGGGTTTCTTCCCCAAACCCCAAAAACTTTAACCTTAGACTGTCTACTATTGACCTCACCCCTTTCCTATAGGGGGCCTGCATAAGCGCACCAACGTCCCTGCCGTCCCTGTCCTATTGTTTCTTTTATTTTTCTTATATGTATCCATGTATTCATAACTATGTTTTTTTACTTATACCTATTATCTTGTAAGCAATTGACAAAGCAAATAAATAAATAAAAATAAATAAATGACATAAATGTCTGCAAGAAAACCAAGCTCAGTTGGACATGCTTACTTTCTTGATTGGGATAAAGATGGATGGATGGATGATGGGATATATATATATATATATATATATAATAAAATGTGTTAGATATAAAATGGATGGATGGATCAGATCAATTGATGCAGTAGATGATAAGATACATGATAGATAAATTGATAGATTGATAGATGGACGATAGATTGATGGATGGTAGATTGTTGGATGTCGATGGATATGACAGGTAGGTGGGTGATGATAGTTCGATTGATGCGGTAGATATAGATTAGATAAATTGATGGATGGACAGATTGATGGATGATAGATTGATTGATGGATGATTGATGGATGGATGATATTCATTGATAGATGATTGATCGATGATAGATAGACAGATAGATAGAAAGAAAGGTGTGTGTGTGTATCAAAAGTTTATAGTCCTCAGGTTTTCCCCTCCCTCCCCCAATACAGGGCAGCTGAGTATGGCATTTGTGCATTCCTATCAGAGAATGAGAGCGACTTCCTGTCCCCAAGCTACCTGCAGTGAGTCCATTGATTGCAAAGGAGAAGGCCAGGGGGGGAGTAATGCCATTGTTAGCTAGAAGAGAAAAGGTGATTTGCATGGGAAAAGAGGGAGGCCAGGGCAAGGCTTGTTCTCTTTTGAACCCGGCTCCCCGGGAGATTTTCTGAGAAGAAAAAGCCCTGGAAGAAATGAATTGACTAATAAAGAAATCCGGAGCTGCTCAGCCTCACTGGATCCCTTTTACAAGCCTTTTTACAAGCAGGACGGGCCTCTTTGAACATCTGGCAGCAGAAAAAGAAAAACGGGCACACACTTCAAGGGGAAAAAAAAAGCAATTGCCTTGTTTTTAAGCGTTTCAATCCACGTAAAAGTATAATTAGAGTGAAAAGGAGATTCCTCCCACCAAAAATGATGGCAATGTTAAAGGACAAAGTTGGGATTGGAAAAGCTATTCTGAAACCCTATAGATCCAATAAAAAAGCAGGATATAAATAAATATAATGGGCAATGACTAGAGGAATGAAAATCCACCAGGACTCTCCCTTTTTACTTTAAAAAAAATAAATACATAGTTTTTTTAAACTATAAACATACTTTTTAAAAAAATAAATACATAAAATTGTAAAATTCATGTAAGGCCACAGCTAAGATGGACATAGATGTCATGTGTATCAGTCCCTGGTTATCCATCTCCCATTAAAAATGATTGCTGCTTCCAAATCTGAGATATATGTCATCATTTTAATATCCTCATTTTTGGGGGGGAGTGTAAATAGAAGAAATACATTCGACTTTTTAATTTACTTTATCCATTGAATACACATCTAACAGCAACTGAGACATAAGCTGTGTGGGGAAGAGAAATTGTGAAGTTTGCTTCTGCATCTACTCTGATAGGAAATATTGTGTGTGTGTGTGTGTGTACACACCTGTATACACACACATACACACACTAGCTGGATACCCGTGTTTCGCTACAAAACTATGTGATTGGGCTTCGTTTTTGGGGAGGAAAAGAAGGAGGAAGAAATTCTGCCTCTGCCTCCCAGCATCCATCAGTATTCATCTGGCTAGCATCCTGTCAGTGTGTAGAGAGTTGAGGGCTGTTTGGAAACTGAAGCCATATTTGCTGTGTGAGCAAGAAAGAGACAGCAAGGAGCCTGGGCATAGCTTAGCTCAACTGTTCTGTTCTAAAAGCTGCTTGTTAAACTGAAACTGAAACTCCTCTGCTTGTGTTTTGCCTTTGGAAGAGATTTCTTTCCAGGTGGGGAGGGGGAGTAGAAGTCCTTAGCATCAGAGCGTGTTAATAAAAATAATATAGGAAATAGTAATGTTCTGATGGTTGTTTCAAAAAAGCCGAGAGGAACCTACGCGCCCAATTTCAAGTTTGTAGGCTTTACGGTTCTGGAGATTTTGTGATGATGCTTGAGTGATATTTTGCTTTTATATATATAGATTTGGAAATGTTGGTTTTTTTCATGACTGGGAATCAGTGCACTTGCGACTGAAGTGGTTTTTACTGTTTCTTTACAAATGAGTGATTCATTTTCCTAAACATTTTTTCAAAGCCATAGTCCGTTCAAAAATTATGTGGCTCTGAAGTTATACAGGGCTTTTATAAACCCTTGAAATTTGTTCTGAGCGATGGAGAAGTTTAACAAGAAAGTTGCACTTTATAACTAATCAGTATGGCGTTAATATGGATTCAGCGATCCGGATAGCTGAATTGTCCCAACTTTCGAAGCACAAAGCTGCCAATCCTGTTATATTTACATTATAAACTAGAGCAATCTTAAGTGCCTTGGAATTAAATGAGTCACCAAGGACAGCTCTGACACCTTCAGACATGAAACTATGGAGGTCAGAGAGAGCAACAGGTCTCCTCTTTCTGATAGGCCTGGCGAGAGGTTTGGGCATTGGGCCCGCCAAGATATATAGACTTTTAAAATTTGGAATACAGAAAATAAAAATTAATTAAAAATGATAAAACAAAAAGTAACAAACAAACACTCAAAAGGGCCAACTGGATTAGGGGACAGGAGGATAAAACATAAAGAACTGGATAAGGGCGGGAATTGGGTATGTCTAGTGTGATCTAAAGAAGGACTAGGGGAGACATGATAACAGTGTCCTGATACCTGAGAGGCTGTCCCAAAGAAGAGGGAGTGAAGCTACTCTCCAAAGCACCTGAGGGCAGGACAAGAAGCAGGACAAGATGGAAACTAATCAAGGAGAGAAGCAACTTGGAACTAAGGAGAAACTTCCTGACAGTTAGAACAATCAACCAGTGGAATGCCTTGCCTCCAGAAGTTGTGGATGCTTCATCACTGGAGATTTTAAAGAAGAGATTGGATGACCCTTTGAACAAGGGACACATTAGTCCAGGAGTCATCAACCTTTTGGACCTCAGGGACCACCAAACTCGTAAGTTTTAAATCCCGCAGACCAGAGACCCAGGGAAAATCCCAAAGTCTGCAGGGAAATTCCCCACCCCGTTTTCCTATCGATCGATCGTTCTTTATTTGGGATTGCAGGATACCGTCTCCAGCTCCGTTCTCAGGGGGACAGAGAGAGGAGAGACTTTTGGCTTCATGCAAGCAAAGCAGCAGCAGTCTTTCTTTCTCTCCCCCAAACTCCGCCAGAAATGAGTCTTTGCCAGTGCAGCCTCTTGGAGCAGGAGGCCTTGCAGGGTCCCAAAGACTCATTTCTGGTGGAGTTTGGGGGAGAGAGACTTGGCAGCTTTCCTCCCTTGCAGCCAAAAGCAGAAGCAGAAAGAAGCAGCCTGGTGGCCAGGCCAGCAGGGGAAGTTCCCTCCCTCCGCCCTTTCCCCTCTCCCCTCCCTACCTCATGTTATTCGCAATGCAAGCAATGCAAGCCTTGTGTTCCCGTGGGCTGTGTGGGCGGCACAGCCTTGTGTTCCCACACAGCCTGGATTAATTGCTTTGGGGGAGACATTTCTCTGTGGAGCACCAAAATTTTCTCCTGGACCATCAGTGGTCCCCGGCAACCACTGGTCTAGAAGACCTCCGAGGAAGACCTTCCAACTTTGTTGTTCTGGATGGACCGTTGAGTCTTTCTCTGCATTCAGTTTTCTGTTTCTTTTCCAGCTTGAGTTCGTATCCAACCATCATGGATCAAACTCCTCTTTCTTGATCTGCCTTACCAAGTGGTTGAAAGCAGATCTGTCTCTCTTTTTGTACTCCCTAAGAGGCTGGGGAATGTGGAATTATAACAACCAACATTAACTGTTTTAACACAGGACTCCAGAATGCTCGTCACCTTGAACACCTGCAAGCCTGCAAACTAATCGGAATTCTTCAGAGCTCTGCATAATGGATTGCCTTCTGTTCTTCTCTGCTGCAGACACAATTAAACACCCAGACGTGAAATATGATGTCCTTGTGATTCTGGAAATACAATCAATCCTGTCCTCCTTTATTGCCGTTAGCACGGAGATCACCAAAAAGTACCAGAGAATGCCAATCCTCCAGCAATTCCCTGCACAGTTGATAATTTATAACAAGGAGAGTTGCTACTTATTGCAGCAAAGATGTTCAGAAATTGTTGGAAGTAAAGTGGAAAGCATAAGCATCTTTGTATGGCTGAATTCTGGGCCCTTCCTTGAACCTTCTAAGTCCAAATTCGGTGGATAAGAAATTAATTCTCACCTAAAATGTTAAGCCTATTTTGATCTTTTCAAGTTGTGCCTTAGATTTACAACATGGAGAAGGCATATATGTTTTTTTTTAAGCTCTCGCAGGTACTTACATTTGTGCTGTTTAGCTTCCTTCGTTGTAGCTCATTGTAGTTCTGTTAAAGTTGTAAGCAACGTTTCCAGGAATTCTCATCTGCACATCACTCAGCTTCTGTATGTGATGTGGGTCTCAAAGCTTCTCTGTTTTCAAATTGAGGCTGGTCTATTTGATTGGCTATTAGCCTGGTCTGTGTTCATTGGACTTGGAGTTTGATTGATTGGTGTTCTTGGTTTCTTCTGTCGTTTTTGGCTTTGATTGGCGGTGGGCACACTCTGTTTCTTGTCTGTTTGGAGGCCTGTTCAGTGCGGCTTGGGGCTCCGTGTGAAAGGACGGCTGTTTCATGCAAGCAAGCTGGGTTTCACCTGGTGCCTGGTCGGGGGGTGTTTGAGTTGGAGCATCAGAGGGACGTCTGTCTGATGCTCAGTATGGGGTGTGTTGAGTTGAAGCATCAGAGGGAGTCTGTCTGTGCTCAGGTGTTTGCCTGTCTTGTTGTGTGGTGAAGATCTTTCTATTCTGAGAAGTGGCAGGCTGTCACAAAATGATTGACAGTCTGTGGAATTCATCTCTTCATTTCATGCTGTCAGGTGTTTTTTCAATCTCGATTGGTTCTCTGATGATTCTGTGGTGGGGTTTTCTATAGTGTCTAGGGTTTGGTGCCATTGGAGTTGATGTTGTGGACCTTTGTGGTTTTTTGTTCATGTGTTGGACTAGTTGGACTAGAAGAATAAGTACCCGCCTAAATGACCACAAAAATGCCAGTAAAAAAGCTGGAACACACCTCCTCACTAGTCCAACACATGAAAACCACAGGTCACAACATCAACTTCAATGGCACCAAAATCCTAGCCACTATGACGTGGGATAATACGTGGGATAATACCCGAAGGAAGCTGAACTACATTCATATATATATATATGTATATATGTATGTATGTATGCATGTATGTATATATGTATATGTATATATATATTTGCTTCAAACCAACTGGATTGCACTTAAGGTTTGTTTCCATTTTTCTTCAAAAAGCACCCTGAGTATTAAGTTACAAGCAAAAGATTCACAATAATAAAAAAAAATAAAAGTACAGCAGTAACTCCCAATATTCAACCTTATCTGCTGAGTTTAGACTTATTTGCGGTAGGCTGTTTTGATTGCAAAACTCTTCACATTCAGGATATTCTGAAGATCTCTGTCCAAATATTTAGAGTGATCAGAGTTTATTTTTATTTTCTTATCCTGTGTTCTTTCATATCAGTTATTGCATGTATTGCAACTTTAAAACCAGAGCATAAGGGGGAGCAAGGAACATTGCCCAATTAACACACACTAAACTGAGCAGATAAACACTTAACTGCATGTTTTTGTTCCCTGATGAAAATTCTCCATCGCAGGAGTGAGAACAAAGCAACAATAAAAGATAAAATGAGCCCATTACAAAAGAGTAGTTTCCGAAGCCTTTCTCTTGTATATGTTTTTTTCTTTTAATAAGTAAATAAGTACTTTTCATAAGTAATGCTTGTTGCTGATGACAGATTTTTAGTATCACGCGAAAGTGGTGATATTTTGGAAGTTGATAATTCTAAAGAAGACTAAGGCAATTGCTGGGGGCAGCATCCTTAAAATAAAGACAGAGCTTCCATCATGGCTGCTGTTCTGATTTTTAACCACACCTTATGGCCATCCCTGACATAAAAGGTAAACAAAACAAGATTTAATATGATTTTTATTCACACTTACAGTAAGTAAAAAATGAATCCCTGAAGGACAATATTGCAAGATCCTAACATCACGAGGCCTAATGGAGTTTGTTTTTTCGTCCAAAGAGTTATGTAGGCAATTGCATTGCATCCGATCATTTGGATGCAATGGACAAAGGGTCTTCAATCTTGGCAAGTTTTAAGACTTGTGGACTTCAACTCCCAGTTAAGGACTCGATTGTACTGACCTCCTCCTTAAGACCCAGTTGGAAGTCCACAAGTCTTAAAGCTGTCAAGTTTGAACACCCCTGCGCTGGAGAATCTGAGGCAGAGGTCTCCAACCTTGGCCCCTTTAAGACTTGTGGGTTTTAACTCCCAGAATTCTCCAGCGAGCATAGCTTACTCTCTTGTAATCCCTTCCTCTGCAATCTCTCCACTTTAGGAGATTAAGAGAGGGAAAAAAAGCAGGCGTAGCTAGCTGAGCAATTCTGGGAGTTGAAGTTCCACAAATCTCAAAGGGGCCAAGGTTGGAGACCCCCTGGTCTGAGGAGTTTCAGCAAGCATCCAAAGATGGATGGGTAACGGTTACCCAGGCATAGGTTAAAAGAAAAAAGAAAAAAAAGATTTAGTTGTCTTCATGAGTGATCTCTGTGGATTCCCAAACATCTTCATCCCCAGCTGGAGATGCGAAGACCTCCTCTTCGCTTTGACATACTTCGTGCGGTTGCGCTTTGTTCGGGTCAAAGTCGAGAGGGCGGGTTAATTGGCAAGGTTTGCCTGCCGCCGACTTCTGCGTGCGCTCGGGGGTCGGCTCGCTGTCCGACGGAGCGTCCAAAGAGCTTCCCAAACGGAATCCCAGGCCGTCGTTCTGCAGGATGTAGCGGATGCACTGAAGGATCACGTTCCTTTCGTGCCGTATGTCCTTGGCTAGAAGCTGCAGAGAAGGAAGAAAAAGCAGAAGGTGTATATTAAAGTTTCCAAGAAGCTCTATTAAAACAACTGTGTAAAAACCATCTTGTCCCAAAAGTGCTTTTTTTCTTTCAGGAGGCAACTGGACTTTCTTGATTTTTCTTTGCTTCCTGAAAAAAAAACACCTTTGGAACAATCATGACCTGGCGGATTGAGAATCTCTACAGACTTTTCGCTGTACAATTTGGGATGAACACCCCTTGGAATGGGGTGGGAGTAGGAATGGATTTTTGCAGAGAAAAATTGCAGATTACAGGAACCATTTGCACTACTCAGGTGACCCTGAGGACACAGATAAACCTCCAAATGGCCTCAACAACCTTGACCAGCTGTCTGCAAGGAGTATAAATCCTTCCATTCTCCACCATCCAGTCAGAGCTGAAGAAGCTTCTTGGATGAGAAGCAAAATGTCTTCAAAAGAAAAAAACAAGAAAGTCCAGTTGCCTCCTGAAAAAAACACCTTTGGGACAACCATGACCTGGAGGATTGAGAATCTCTGCAGAGTTTTAGCTATACAATTTGGGATGAACCCCCTTGGAATGGGGTGGGAGTAGGAATGGATCTCCAGAGGGAAAAAGTGCAGACTACAGGAACTCAGATGACCCTGAGGACACAGATAAACCTCCAAGTGGCCTCAATGACTCACTAAAAGGATGCAAATGACCAGCGGTCTGCAAGGAATATAAAACCTTCATTTAACTTCTTTATAAACATGTAAAGTAAATTTTACAATACCAGTTGTAGATTTCTCCAACATGGAGCAAACTCAAACAGAAGCAGACATGTTACAGGTTCAGAGCGGAACAGCAACTCAACTTTTCGGCAAGCAAGTAAGACACACAGCAGAGGAGAGAAGCAGTTTCATTTCCAATAGACAGACTCAGAGCTCAACATAGCAGCAGAGCTTAATATAGAGCTGTGGTGGTGAACCTGTGGCATGCAGAGCCATTACTGCCAGCACATGAGCATTCTCCCAGAAAAGGTCTATTGCACAGGCACAGGCGCCGCCCACCTGGCAGCTGATTGTTGGGTATTTGCCTCTGCATGGGGGCGCGGCGGCACGCAGGAGACACTCGTGCATGCGCAGAAGTGCGCAGCACGTGCGGGGAGGTCATGTGTGCATGCACAGAAGTGTGCAGCGCGGGTTGCATGAGTTGCGCATGCATGCGCAGGAGACACGGGCCCCCTGCGTGCATTGCCTTCTAGGTGATTGCACACGAGCACAAGCAGGCAAGCGCGTGCACAATTATCGGCACGGGGGCCTAAAAAGGTTAGCCACTACTGATATAGAGCCACGCCTAGCCTTCTTCTAGTTTCAGTTTCCAAACAGTCCTCATTGGCTGACTTAGTTGCTATGCCGATTCAATGGCTGCCCTTGTTACCAAGGTCCATTCCAGTTCATGAGTATATACTCTTGACAACGATGCCGGATAGATTTTTTTTCCCCCATGAATTTTAGCAGCTCGCTGTTCTTTGCCATTTATTGTTCCTGCTCTGTGTGTAATCAACCTTGAGTTGAGGTCAGTGGATGGAAAGGCCCATGGTTTGTAAATCGAGGCACAGCCCGGAACCTTCTGAGGCGTTTCTTTCTAAACAGGCAGGGTTGGAGGCAAGCTGGTCACCTGCCTTCCAGACATAAAAAAGGTACAGAATGTCAACAGGAGATTTCGAGTTTATCAGGTTTCCACCAAGCAGATTTTTGAACTCTACAGCTCAACTCATGTATCATGCTCAAAAGCAGCTTGCTTGAACAAACACAACGTGCTCAGCCCAATCCAAACAATCAGCAATAATAGTCTGGATAAACCCAACCTGTTTTTGCAGTGTATAGTTTGAGGAAAGGATTTGGGAGTGAAGACGGCATAAATCAACATTTCCATAAAAGAGACCTTTTTATATGCCCTTTTTACTTCTGATATATTGGAATAACGCTACGGTAAATCCTGTGCTTTTCAGGAGGTCTATTCTAAATCCTGACTCCATCTGATCAATCAGAATAGAGCTGGAAGGGACCTTGGAGGTCTTTTAGTCCAGCCCCCTGGCTCAAGCAGGAGACCCTAGACCAGTGGTGGCTAACCTTTTTGGGCTCCTGTGCCAAAAATTATGCATGCGCTTGCACAGCACCCAGAAGGCAATGCGTGCTCCCCCGCCCACTTTGCATGCACGTACAATCCCCCACTCACCCACCCCTAACCTGCACTGCGCCTCATTAGCTGATTTTCGGCCGATTTGAGGTCTTTTTTGGCCTCCAAAAGGCTTGAGGAAGGCTTCTGCGGGCTGAAAATTAGGCCCGTTTCGTCACTTCCAGTATTTCCGGAAAAAACAGGAAGTGATGAAACGGGCCTAGTTTTTGGCCTGCAGAAACCTTCCTCAAGCCTCTGGGAGGCTGAAAAAGGCCTCAAACCGACCGAAAATCAGCTGTGAGGCGTGCACATGCACAATGAGGTAAGTTTGCCTACAGCTTGCATGCCAGCACAAATGGCTCTGCGTGCCACCTGTGGCACCCATGCCATAGGTTCACCATCACAGCCCTAGACCATTTCAGACAACTGACTGTCCACAGTCTCTTCTTAAAAATCTCCAGTGATTGATCATCCACAACTTCTGGAGGGAAGTTGTTCCACTGGTTAATTGTTCTCACCGTTAGGAAGTTTCTTCTTAATTTCAGGTTGTTTCTCTCCTTGATTCGTTTCCACCCATTGTTTCTTCTCTTGCCTTCTGGTATTTTGGAGAACAGTTTGATCCTCTCTCCTTTGGGGTAGCCCCTCAAATACTGGAATATTGTTATCATGTGACCCCTATTCCTTCTTTTCAATAAAGTAGACCTACCCAATTCCTGCAACCATTCTTCATGTTTTAGCCTCCAGCCCCTTAATTATCTTTGTGGCTCTTCTCTGCCCCTCTTTCTAGAGTCTCAACATCTTTTTTTATATCATGGTAATCTCTTACTTAGTCTTCTTTGCATTTTTTTCCAAGGTCTCAACATCTTTTTTGTAATGCGGTGACCAAAACTGGATGCGGTAATTTTTTAAAAGTTACTAAGAGGGATTGCCATTACAGTAAGATGAGCAGCAAACAAATTTAACAATCAATAAATAATATTTCTGCCAATCTCTGGGCTAGCTGAATTCTTAAAAAGTGCTTTGAAATGATGTAAATCATTACAATCAAACGACCCCAGCAATCGTCATAAATATGGGTCAGTTGTCAAGCATCTGAATTCTGACCGTGAGGAAGCAGCAACAAATAGAAATTTCCTGACAGTTACAACAATTAACCAGCGAAGCAACTTGCCTCCAGAGGTTATAAATGCTCCAACACCGAAGGTTTTAAAGAAGAGACTGGATAACCATTTGTCTGAAATGCTGTAGGTTTTCCTGCCTAAGGATGGGGTTGGACTAGAAGACATCCAAGGTCCCTTCCAGCTCTGAAATTCTTTTCTATTCTATTCTAGCCTACCTTACCCTACCCTTATTCTATTCTATTTTGCATTCTATCCTATCCTATTCCATATTTGCTGTTCTACTCTATTCTACTCTACTCTATTCTTTATTCCATTCCTTATTCTATTCTACATTCCAACTTCTATTCTATTCTGCATTCTATCCTGTCCTATTCTATTCCATATTTTCTATTCTATTCTATTCTATTCTACTCTACTCTACTCTACTCTAATTCTATTCTATTCATATTCTATTCATATTCTATCCTATCCTATTCTGTTCCATATTTTCTATTCTACTCTAATTCTATTCTATTCTATTCTATTCTATTCTATTCTACCATACGTTACTCTTACTCTATACAACCATTGTAGGTGTGAAAAATTGTCATGTTTTCTTCAATGCCCTTGTAACTTCAAATGGTCACTAAAGGAACTCTTGTAAGTGCAGGACCACCTGTAAAATAATAATAATCCTGAAATGAACCGGCCTCTTACCATTTCTAGCAAAGTGGGACGGTGGGCTGGCAACACCAGCATTGTTTTCTTCTGCCTTTTCTGATTCCTTGTGTTCCTGGAATGTGCTTTTGATCTCCCTAACGTGGCTCCATTAGGCGGGAAACGGAGAGTTTCTTGGCGATTCTGGCACTCGCAGCTTTGAGAGCAATTTGAAGACCGAGGGGCGTTTCTGAGAACAATGACATCGTTCTCAGTTACCGTGTTTTCTCTGGGAGTGGAGGATTCTAAAACAAAGGATTGAGCAATGAATGAATGCATTAAGGATTCAAAAATAACACATGGCTATGAAAAGATATTAAATTATGGGCATTATAGTGCAGGTTTTACTTGCATCGAACAGGATCAAGTTATTGCTGTTATGGTTAACACAGGCGATCACAAAACCGAAGCTCATTTGACTCACATTTCTTAGAAAAAAGCAGGAGTCAAAAGTATCATCCATGCTCTCCATTTTATCAACTTTTAATATTTAACATGTGTTCTGTTACAGGTTTAAAATCACACAGCTTGAAGGCAAACCTATCCGTCACGTAAAATTATTTCATGCTCTTTTCACACAGTACCGATTCATAAACTGATCAGAGCATAAAATCCAAGTTCTTTACTCCTATTTTTTTTGGGGGGGGGGAAATCACCGCATGGTTGCACAGTTAGTCCTAAACTCATCTCTGTATCTGTCAAAAGACACTGAAGATGAGGTGGATCCAATTTTCATGACCAGCTCTCTGGAGAATTTTTCCCAGGTGGAAGGTTGAATGAGGTGGCTGGCTCAGTTTTCTTTTGGGAAATATTTTGGAACCAATTCATGCTTATATCTGGGGCAGATTAACAGAGTCAGATCTTCCAAGTTCCCCACTCAGACACAGATAACAGATAATCAGAGTTGGAAGGGACCTTGTAGGTCATCTAGAGCAGTTGGTAAGTTCCATAAATTGGTCTAATCTTCATCTAAAACCAGCTAAACAAATGCTGCCCATTTTGGGCACAGTGAATTCTTCAAGTCTGTCACTCATTCACAGTATGGAAAATGTTCCTTTTTGGCTTCCCCAAAAAGCACTAAGCAGGCTCTTGGTCCTGGCAAAACTCCTTTTTGGAAACGAAGGTGAATTTCTTGCATTCACCTTCAGCCAAATGCCTAGCAAACAGTCTTTCAAGGCTGTCATTAGGAGCACAGACCTTTTCTGGCTTGGAGAACTGCCAAGTAAATATTTCCAAACGCAGTGCTGACAAGGAAGGACTTGGTAGAGAGCTTCTGAGATGCACAGATCTTCACACTGCTGCAACAAAGGAATTGTTTCCTGCAAAAGCCCCATCCCTTTCTGCTCCTCTTTTCATCCCTATGGGAGGGGCCACTCATCATCCACCTGTGGCCTTACTCCTACGTCGACCCTTGGTTCATAATTGTTCTTTTCTTTTGGCAGTTCTGTGCATGCGCACACTGGGAACAGGCTCCAGCTGTTCTTCTGCCCCACTGATCTCCGACTCCAAAGGCAGCTAATAACTACAGCTTGCCCTGGCCCCATCTCTGCCCCTGATGCAGAGCCCTCGTTCGAGCCTTCCTCAGCCTCCAGAACTGGCCCAGGTTCCTCCCCAACCTCCTCACTGTCCGACTCTCCTGCCAGCTCTGCTAGCCACTGGCGGGCCACAACAAAAAATTAGTTTGGCCTGGATATGTCATCTTAATAGTCATTATAATGGTGTATAGCCTACTTAATGGGTCCATAATGAAACATTAAGGTGAGAAGTCCGTCCCACCCCAAAAAATTTTTTTAAGGGAAGCTAAAGTCCCCTAGTTTTTATCGTTTAGATATTTTGTAATTTATAAATTTGTTACAGATTGGTAACAGTTTCTTTTGGCTTCTTTTAGACTGCATAAGGTGGATATTTATGACTTGCATGCAAAAAAAGAGAAACAATGTTAATATGAACAATCCCTAGGTAAGGCTGCAGAAAAAAAAATAACTATTTGCAATTGACAGAAGGGAATATATGCAGCTCAAGGCTGAAGTGTGGGGACCTTGATGCTCTCTGAGGTGGGTAGTTTTCTTGCGCTGATGATGTTACCTAGCTGGGTCATGAAATGTCTGCAAGAAAACCACCAAGCTCAGAGAGCATCGAGGACATCGCAAAGAAACATTTGGAAAATCTTAGGATAACCTACACACTTCAAAATGGGTGCAACATTAGATTATTTCAGAAAGCCATGGGGAGGGAGGGAGGGAGGGAGAAAGGAAGGGAGGAGAAAAGGGAGAGAAAGAAGGGATGGAAGGAAGGAAGCAATAGCCCTTAGACTTATATCCTGCTTCTCAGTGCTTTTACAGCCCTCTCTAAGCAATTGACAGAGTCAGCCTGTTGCCCCCAACAATCTGGGTCCTCGTTTTACCCACTTCAGAAAGATGGAAGGCTGAGTCAACCCTGAGCCTGGTGAGATTCAAACTCCTGGCAGTGGGCCAAGTTAGCCTGCAATACTAGGGAAGAAAGGAGGGAGGCAGGCAGGCAGGCAGGGAAGGAGGGAGGGAGGGAGGGGAGAAGGAAGGAAGGAAGGAGAGAAGGAAAGAAGATGAGAGGGAGGCACAGAAAGGGGGGGAGGGAAGGAAGGAGGATGAGAGAGAGGCACAGACAGGAGACAGGGAGGGAGGGAGGGAAGGAAGGAAGGAAGGAGGGAGGGAGGAACAGACAATAGTTCCAGCATTAGCACTTAGACTTATATAGCTCTTCACGCAGCATTGACAGCCCTATCTAAGTGGTTGACAGAGTCAGCCTCTTTGCCCCCAACAATACTGGGGGCAAACACCCAAATCTTTTCATTTCACCTGCTTCCGTAAACATCCCGGATGGAAGGAAGACAAGCTCAGTGGGCTTACCGTCCGGCTCACTCTCACTTTCGGTCAAGCTGCCGTAGTTGACCACCAGCGAGCTCAGGGCTGAGGTCAGCTGCTTCGGAACCACCCTAGTTTCCAAAGCTTGATCTTTGGACACCCCCACCTCTTTGTCGGATTCTGGGAAAGAGAGAGACATTTTTTTTATCGATGGCTTTATTTGACATGTGGATGGTAAGCGAGCAAAGGCCCCGCTTCGGCCAAAGGCACAAAAGGAAACGAAGAAGCTGGCTGCAAAAATAAAGGATGGGCAAATAGAACGGAGTGGCAGGAGGGTAGAGACTTTGGGATTTCTCTGGAAAAGGCTGAATGTGTTAGATAGAAGGATGGAGGGATGGAGGGATGGATAGATAGATAGATGAGAGATAGATGAAAGATAGTAGGTAGGTAGGTAGGTAGGTAGGTAGATAGATAGATAGATAGATAGATAGATAGATAGATAGATAGATAGATGATAGATAGATGATAGACAGATAGATAGATAGATAGATGATAGATAGATGATAGATAGATGATAGATAGATAGATAGATAGATAGATAGATAGACAGACAGACAGACAGACAGACAGACAGACAGAAAGAATTCTTTCTTGGCCAAGTGTAATTGGACACACAAGGAATTTGTCTTGGTGCAAATGCTCTCAGTGTACATAAAAGAAAAGATACATTCACCAAGATTCAAGAATCATCAGGTGCAACACTTAATAATAATAGTCACAGTGTACAATAAGCAATCAAATCATACTAGGAAACAGTCAATATAAATCGTAAGGAGACAAGCGACAAAGTTACAGTCATACAGTCATAGTTGAGAAGAGATGGCTGATAAGGAGTGATGAGAAGATTAACAGTAATAGTAACAGAGACTTTGTAAATAGTTGGACAGTGTGGAGGGAATCATTTGTTTAGCAGAGTGAATGCTGGTCATTTGCATTCTTTTGGAGAGTCATTGAGGCCACTTGGAGGTTTATCTGTGTCCTCAGGGTCACCTGAGTGGTGTAAATGAAGACAGAAATTGTCACATTTGGACAGAGAGGAACTCTGGTTTGAAAGCGGGGACAAAGAGACCATCTATGTCAAAATTGAACAGCCCTCTTTCAACAGAGGGGGAGGGATACGACATCATCTACCTCCAGTCGTTTCAGCAGTTCCAAGAAGGCTCCGTAGATATTTGCACCACTCAGGTGGCCTTGAGGACACAGACAAACCTCCAGGTGGCCTCAAAGGATCTCTAAAAGGATGCAAATGACCAGATTACTGCAAGGAATATCAATCTTTCCATTCCCTCACCAGCCAGTCAGAGCTGAAGAAGCTTCTTGGATGAGAAGCGAAACGTCTTCAAAGTAAAAACAGAAAGTCCAGTTGCATCTTGAAAAAAGCACCGTTGGGACTATCCAAACAATTATTCTTCTCTTAACTCAAACTAGCTTTCTTGCATTGATGGGTTAATTTATTCACATGGCTTTCCCTCTAAACCAGACACCCGACACCCTGAGCTATTTCAATCTCTCTTAGATGCTGAAGACTTCTTTCAAGATGGATTACTTATTTTCCTCATGCAATTACAAACGCTGCCAATTTCACACTGCTACCACAAGTCCCCAATCTCTACTGCTACCCTTCCTTCAACTGCATTTCTCTTAAATTCGGAGCCCAATTCTAAAGCAGGGGTCTCCAAACTTGGCAGCTTTAAGACTTGTGGACTTCAACTCCCAGAATAGCTGGCTGAGGAATTCTGGGAGTCTTAAAAGTTGCCAAGTTTGGAGACCTCTGGTCTGCTGGCTGAGGAATTCTGGGAGTTGAAGTTCCACAAGTCTACAAGTGGCCAAGGTTGGAGATCTCTTGTTCTAAAGGAAGCTTCTCTCCAGTCAATTGCACAAATCGACAACGTACATCATTTAAAAAAAAACAACAACAACTCAACAATAAGGGCACAGGGGTTTATTTTAGGAGTGAAAGAAAACATGATTTCTCCTGACGTTGCTTAAATTAACCCAATGACAGATCTTACCAGGATCGCTGCTAGCCAGAATGCTCAGGGGATCTTTATCAGTCATGGAGCCTTCTGCAGCTACACAAGGTTCTCTGCTGACCTTCTCCTCAGCTTCATGGTTGTCGGAACTGGTCCCAGTCGAAGGGCTGAGTGGGGCACCTTTGTTATTAGCAACATTCTTAGATTTATTCCAGCGCCGATTTGTTCTCTGCTGTGCGTTTCCTTGCTGCCTAGAACCTTTGTTCGGAGGTTTCCACATTCCCTTCATCTTGCTGAAAGAGATGGGGAAAAATGCCATATTTTACTTACGATGCTTCCACACTGCCACATTTTAGTGCTTGGGAATAGAATTCTTTTATTGGCCAAGTGTGACTGGACACACAAGGAATTTGTCTTGGTGCAAATGTTCTCAGTGTCCATAAAAGAAAAGATACATTCATCAAGTGTCAATAATTTGGAAGGGGGAATTTCATAGGGAGGTAAAAGATTAGACTCAACAACATTCCTTTCTCAGAGAGTCAAGGACATGTTGCCCTGCACCTGGAGGGGAGGGGAGGGATGTTTTCAGTGGGGATGAAGATTTGGTTGGGCCATGGGATGGACTGATGGGTGCAGGGGAGGGATTGTTGCTTTTCAGTTATGAGGGGAAAACCTGGAACTCTCATTTCCTCAAAGGGAACTTTGAGGAAATGCTTGTCTCAGAGTTTATTGGGTTGGAGTTTGTTACTTAGAACTGTCACACTCTCGTCAAGAGTCTGAATCTGAGGAGGAAGACAGACAGCTGACAGGGAGGGGGAGTGTAGCTCTATTGGTTGTGGAGGAAACTCCATTGGTTGGAAGGGCAAAGTCAGGCTGACCAGAGCAGGAGAGAGGTAGAACAAGGGAGAAGGAGTTCAGAAGAAGACCCAATCCCACCCACCTCCTCATCCCAGCGCACGCAGGGAAGAACAGAGGAGAGATCAACGTGAGTTGCCTTATGGGAGAGGAAAGGGCCCTGATTCCCTTCATTAGCCACAGCTGAGAAGAGAGTTTAAGGAGAGGCAGTTTGGAAGGGTGTTTGTCAGGAACAAACCTTCAGTTTATCTCATGTTGGCTGCTATTATCTTAGTTCCTGGCATCCTCCCAACTGGTTTGATTTACTGCTGTGTTACTTCACTTCTGGAACTCCTTATCTTGCCCTGATTTATTACTTTATCTTGCTTTGTTGGATTTATAGTTTAAAGTTTTCTGTTTACACCATTTTGGATTGGAATATCTGCAGCCAAAGGCTGTTGCAAATTCTTGGGAAAGTTTTTCTCTGGACCGGAAGGTAACCAGGGCATTGGGGACAAAGTTGGAGCTAATAAAGGGACCCCTACTTATTATCTGGCTGGGTTGTCTTTGTGCTACGCCCCTTTGGGTCGTCACAGGAAAGCTGGCAGAACGTTTGTTCCAGGCTACTTCTTGGATTAATTGTGAGATGTGCAAATACCATCCTTCACAAACATCCAGATCCCTGGGGTGTTTTTTGAAATGTTCACTGTTCTAACCAAGAATCAAAGAATTCAAGAAACGCTCAGTCTAGGAGAATGACAGATTTTTCTGTCCCAGAATGAAGAGTGAGGCTCTATTCTCCTTTAGTCAATTTCTGGCAGGAGAGCAATGCCCACGAATCTTTAAAAAGTGGAAGCAGTGGGTTTAAAGGGATCTACCTGCACCCATCTGGAGAACAGCTATAACCCCAAGGAGCAGCCATTCTAAAATGATGCTTCCCACGTTACCCCGGAGTTGAAAAATAGGCCACAAAAACTCAAAAAGATGACAAGCTGATTACAATTCGGGTTTACTAAGAAGAGCCAAGAGGTTATGTCTTACCCAAATTGTAAAGTGGTCAGCACTTCTCCTCGACACTCTTTTTCCACCTTTAATGCTTTCTTCTTTTCAATATTTGCCAAAGTCGGAAAATTTCTATAGCAAGACACAAGAAGAGGCTGAATTAGCAAGCCATTTAGGACAATGAAGCGGTCAGTAAGTTTGAGCATCGGCCTCACCATCAATTAAATGGTTACCTTCATTCATTCATTCATTCATTCATTCATTCATTCATCACAACCCTAATTGAAATGGCTCTCCTCTTTGCCTGGAAATTAAAAAATACTGGATCAAAATACAAAAATGGTTAAATGAAATTACACACTGCCAAACAGAATTGAAGCCTGAACTGTTTCTTCTGGGGATTATTAAGGGAAAATATCCATCAGAATCTGAATCCGAGGAGGAAGATAAACAGCTGACAGGGAGTGGGAGTGTGGCTCTATTGGTTGTGGAGGAAACTGGGGAAGGGCAAAGTCAGGCTGGGCAGACCAAAAGTGAGGTAGAACAAGGGAGAGGGAGTTCAGAGAAAAACCCAGGCCCACCCCCTCTTCATTCTACAGCACGGAGGGAGGAACGGAGAAGGGAGCAACCTGGGTTTCTTGGCTTACGGAGGGAGGAAAGGGCTCTGATTCCCTTCATTAGCCGCAGCTGGGAAGACAATTGATAAGAAAGGCAGGCTGTGTGCGGCAGGCCATTGGGAACAAATGTGACTTTATCCTGTGTTGTTGTGGTTTATCTTTCTTTCTGGCATCTCCCCAACTGTGAATTTTATTGTGCCTTCCAGTCTGAAATTCTTGCTCCTGCCCTGCCAAACTAATTAGTTCAGTTTGGCTTGTTTGGACTTTAAGTTACAGTTTGTGTTGACCCTGGTTTGGACTGAATTTTCTGCAGACAAGGGCTGTTCCTGGGAGAGTTTTTCTCCAGCCAGAAGAATAACCTGAACATTGGGGGCAAAGTTGGAGATAAAAAAGGGACTCATTGATTATCTGACTGTGTTGCATTTGGGTCATCACAGAAGAATATTTTGAAACTCAGGTGTATGGTCATAAGTTGTGAGGTCTATTTGCGATTGCTTGGGGGGGGGGGGAATAAATAAATCCTGCAAATTATATTTTACTTCCTGCAAATCCTGCAAGGCAGAGAGATGGAAGGAAAAGAAGTTTGGGCAAATAAAGAACAACCACCCTTCCGCCCTCCTTTCCTGCTGTTAATAAACTTAACATTTGTATTGTTACCGACAATGAACTACTCACTTTTTCCTCTCTTCTCTCCATCTTGCAATTTCATCTGGGGTATCTAATTTGATCTGCTTGACACCAGGAGAATGCATCTGAGGAGGGAGACACAGACAAAGATACCTCAAAGCATTTGGACACATGCACCTCTTTTAAAATGATTTGCAAAAAATAAAAAATAAAATAAAAATAAAATACTGGGTTAAAATCACATCAGAGAACATAACCCCAATAAGCTCCCATTACTACTATGTTTCTCTTGTCCACAGTGACAGAAGGCAGTTCAATCCCTTAGGAAGCCTGGCTGAAGCTAAATAGGTAAAAATTCTTTGGAGAGAAGTGTGTCGACAAGTTGTTCCTAATACATCAATGGATTTCTTTTGAAACTTGGCTCAAGGCTCATAAATTAATTAGAGCAGGGGTCGCCAACAAGTGGGCCATGGCCATGAGAAAATTTTGGTGGTCCGCAGAGAAATGTCCCCCCCGAAGCAATTAATCCAGGCTGCGGGGGAACACAAGGCTGTACCATCCACATGGCCCGCAGGAACACAAGGCTTTTGTCGCTTGCATTGCGAACAACATGAGGTAGTGAGGGGAGGGGGGAAAGGGTGGAGAGGGGGAACTTGCCCCACTCTCCCCACGTGCCTGGCCTGGCCACCGGGCTGCTTCTTTCCACTTCTTTCTTCTTCTGCTTTTGGTTGCACGCAAGGAAAGCACTAAAAGTCTTTCTTTCTCTCCCCCAAACTCTGCTAGAAATGAGTCTTTGGGACCCTGCAAGGCCTCCTGCGCCAAGAGGCTGCGCCAACACAAAACTCATTTCTGGCAGAACTTGGGGGAGAGAAAGAAAGACTTCTGCTGCTTCTGCTGTTTTCCTTGCATGGAGCCAAAAGTCTCTCCTCTCTCTCTCCCTCTCCCTGAGAATAGAGCTGGAGGCGGTATCCTGCGATCCCAAATAAAGAACGATCAATCGGTAGGAAAACGGGGTGTGGAATTTTCCTGCAGATTTTGGGGAGGATTTTCCTAGGGTCTCTGGTCTGCGGGATTTAAAATAATGAGTTTGGTGGTCCCTAAGGTCCAGAAGTTTAGCGACCTCTGAATTAGAGCATTCGTCGGAACTCTGACAATTGATGTATTTAAAACTGAAAAAAAAGAAAAATCAAAAGCTGGGCTTGTCAACGGATTCTTATGTATGATGGTTGCAGTTCTCCTTTTGCGAACTTCCAACAAGCAAAGACAATAGGCAAGCCAGATTCACTTAACAACTGTGTTGCTAATTTAACGACTGCAGTAATTCACCAAACAACAGTGGCAAGAAAGGTCATAAAATGGGGCAAAGCTCACTTAACAAATTTCTCCCTTAGCAAACAGAAATGTTGGGCTCAATTGTGGTCTTAAGTTGAGGACTTCCTGCAGGCAATCAGCCTCAAGTCTTGACCAAACATTTTGCAATATCTAAAGCTCATTCCACAGCCTTCAAAACAGCTCCATAAAAGTGTTCTGCTGTTTATTCACTGTAACTGTGTAACAAATATTTGCAGATATGTCAAATTCCAAAAAAACAAGATGTATTAGAGAAAAACTGAGAAGAAAATTCTTAGAAAAGAGTTATCAATCTGAACCAGGCAAATACCTACATTTCTCCAATGAATCTGAACCAGCTTCTCATGTGCTCTAAAGTTACAGCCATCTTCAGTACACTGAAAGAAGAGATATTCAAATCAGTTTAGCAAACCAAAAAAATGGCAGTACCACCTGTTAAAATTACACTTTGATTCTTCTTTCTCTCCCTTTCATTTCTTCTGCATTCTCACCGCTCCTTGTTTTCCTCTTTTCTCAAAATGGATTTATTCTCTAATTCCCGGGAAATTTGCTGCTTAGTCCCAGCTTAACTGAACAATCTGTAACAATCCTTATTTCAAAATCTTGACATCAAAGACAGCAATAAATATTAAAATTTCAAACTACATAGGTGGGGGCTCACTTCAGTAATCTCTCTCATAATGTAGCTGCAATTCTACAGAAATCAGAACTAACTGACTGAGGTTAGCTGGGACAGTAAATATCATTTCTGGAACAGGGGCTTCTCTTCTGGCTTGGTAGAAAACTATCGCCCAAGGTGGGGCGAACCACAGTTAAAATTCCTGGCTTGCAGTGCTTATGTGTGAAACAGGCTTGTGTTTCAAGCTTCCATGCCAGCTTTGAAAGATTAGACTCCATGGTTATTCAATAATTTATGCAACTAATGCTGCCTGCAGCTATAACCACACACATACCTGCTTGTGCTGAGCTATATGTTCCTCATATTTCTCCTTGTTTTTAAAGCCACGGTCGCATGTATCACAATAGTGGGTAAAAACAGGTTCCTTTCTCTTCTTGTTCTATCAAAAAAAGAAAAGAGGCGTTAATGATGAATTGTTGGACTGGCACTACTTATGGGCCCTGACAATGATTTTTTTTAAAAAAATTACATGCCATCACTGGCACCACAGACCTGCCCAAAGGATGGCTTCTACTGGCACTCAAGAAATGTTACCAGCCATTAAATGTAATTTATGAAAGTGCCATTCAGGAATCATGACCAACCATGGTTCATTCCCAGAATGAGCCCTTTGAAAGTAACCTTTGCAAGAATGGTTGGACAAAATGAGCCTAGGACCCCTTTGCCAACAGCAAAGATGAAGTCCCTACACAGAGTAGTGAGGACAGTAGTGAGAAGATTATAGGAAGCTACTTATAAGCACAATGTGCTAAGAGCACAAAGCAATGTTAGAGACCCCACACACCCACTTCATCTTCTGCTTTTGTTGCTCTCCTGTGGTAGGTTTTGAAGTATTTCTAGCAGGACTTTTGCAGATTCTGGAAGAGCTTTGCACCCTAGGCCATCTGTCTGGTAAACTCACAAGATTTGTTTTTCTCGCCATAAACATGTATACATCCAAACTAGACTATTGTTTCTGTGTGTAATATAATATAGTATAAAAAACTAATATAGCATAGTATACACACACAATTTTTTATTTATTTTTATGCAGTATTTGTATTTACTGTATTTTTATCTTGTCATTTTTATGTCGTATAAAATTGGAGGTGGTGACCCTTAAGACTTGTATGCAACACAATTTCATTTTTAATGTATGCCAATTATAGAATAGAATACCTTTATTGGAAAGAATAGAATAACCTTATTGTCACTTTGAATGTACACTTAC
Organism: Laticauda laticaudata; assembly: GCA_004320025.1. Classification (NCBI taxonomy): domain Eukaryota; kingdom Metazoa; phylum Chordata; class Lepidosauria; order Squamata; family Elapidae; genus Laticauda; species Laticauda laticaudata. Next base: position 136,868 of record BHFT01028620.1, read on the forward strand.
ATTCAAAGTGACAATAAAGTTATTCCATTCCACTCCAGTCCATTCTGATAGAATCTAGAATCTTTTATTTTTTACTTTCTCATTTGGATCTACTTTTACTATTTTTATAAATAACTCAAGACAGAGAATATGACCAACACACATATTTGTGCTCCTTCCTGTTTTCCCCCACAACTATCACCCTGTGAGGTGGACTGGGCTGAGAGACAAACTGGCCCAAAGTCACCCGGTTGGCTTTCGCAACTAGAATTCTCAGTCTCCCATTTTCTAGTCTGGCACCATAACCACTGGCTCTCATCTTTGCTTCTTTTTTTTGCTTTGCTCGCTACTATAATAAAAGTGCCCCCGATCTGAACCGTTTTAGCCAAAAAAAACAACTTCCAATTATGACCCGCGAAACTAGTTTTTTTTTTCAAAGAATCCATTGTCAAAATTAAGTACGGTTTAGCATTTGGACAAAGTCCTAATCTACAGTTCATCAAAGCATAAAGAAAAAGTTTCAATCTTATTGCAGCCATCCTTGAAGGAAAGGGTGTGTGCCGAGTGCAATGTGTTCCTTTTGTGATGAATAGGCAACTTTACCAAAACAACCAAACACAAGAACAAATAGTTTAGTCCTAGATATATAAACAGAATGAGGTTCATTTATACATCCAGGATTATTCACGCCCATCTGGGTAGCCAAGAGGAGAAATAAAGCAGGGGCTGGTTTCATTTAAACAAACTTTTGGTGTTACATGCGAACCAAGAATCGAAACTGGAAAGGAATTTGCTGCTGGGTTGTTCACAGGAGTCAAGTTGTCTTTCTCTGTGAGATGTAATACTTTGTACTTGTCTGCTAACGTTTGTGGTTTAAAATTGCAAGCTATTTTGCCCATTGCATTGGTGGTATATAAATCAAGTAATCTAACTACCTGATGAATTAAATCCTGCTTTAGATCAATTATAAGCCAAATAAGATGGAAGCTGCCCAGAGTTATTTGAAATGAGATAGTGGGCAGATACATTCGATAAAATTATATATATAAAAACGAAATACCACTCATGCATCATCATGAAATCTCCAGAACCAAACTTGAAATTTGGCATGCATGTTCCTCTTGGCTTCTAGGTGCTCACTAAGGAAGGATTTTTTTTGACCATCAGAGCATTAGGATTTCCTATATTATTATTATTAACACACTCTGATGCTAAGGAGTTTGACTCCCCCTCCCCACCTGAAAAGGAATCTCTTCCAAAGGCAAAACACAAGCAGAGGACATGAGTTTCAGTTTCAGTTTAACAAGCAGCTTTAGAACAGAACAGCTGAGCTAAGTAAGCCCAGGCTCCTTGCTGTCTCCTTCTTGCTCACCCAGCAAATACTGTTTCAGTTTCCAAACAGCCCTCAACTCTCACACACTGACAGGACCAGATGAATACTGATGGATGCTGGGAGGCAGAAGCAGAATTTTTTCTGCCTTATTTTCCTCCCCCAAAACTAAGCCCAATCGCATAGTTTTGTAGTTAAGCACGGGTATCGAGCTAGTGCATAAAGAAATGCCAACTCCAGTGAATCCCTATGTTCTGATTGATTTCCCCTTGGCAGAGAAAACTATTTCACCCAGGCTCTGTACTTCCTGTGCCATTGGAATTAAATGATAGCTTAGCAGGACATCATGGATGGCTACTGAGCGATCATTACTATTGCATTATTTTTATTCTTCCCCAGTAACAGGGAAAGGAACCCAACAGTTACAAAGGTTCATCCTAGATGAACCAGCAAATTTTAGTTCTCTTTTTCATAACCAAAAAGCATTTACAGTATTGTTCCTATATCCACAATGCTAAGAACTACAAAACTGGGATGAATACATAAGGGTAGTACCAAACAGTTTAATAGAAATAGCACTTAAGACTTAAATACCGCTTCACAGTGCTTTGCAGCCCTCTCTAAGCGGTTTACAGAGTCAGCCTCTTGCCCCCCAACAATCTGGGTCCTCATTTAATCGACCTCTGAAGGATGGAAGGCTGAGTCAACCTTGAGCCAGTCAGGATCGAATCTCTAACCACTGCACCCATAGGGCTCTTTCTGTCTACAGCATGCTGATGAAAACGTCTTGTGTTCCTTTTGTTGAAATCAGAAATACAAACAAAAGTGGCTCCATACAATTTGCTCTCAACTTCCAATCAAATACCTTCTGTTTGTGTTTCCTGCCTTGACAGGTTCCAGCTTGTGGCAGTCCAGTTTGTTTCATCTGCCAGTCTTCACCAAAATGAGGATGCCTGCCTTCAATCAGAATTAAGTGTTACAAAATAAATAAATAAAAACAGAATAAAGATAGAATAGAATAAAGAATAGAATAATATTATATTAATATATTATATAATATTATATTCTTTACGGAATAAAGAATAGAATAAAAAAATAGAATAGAATAAAGAAATAAAATAGAAATGTAAAAATGAAATTCTATTCAGGAAAGGAAAGCACCGTAAACTCTGAACATAAACTCATTTTTTTTCCGAAAGGATGTATTAAAATTTGATTGCTGCTCATCTGGCTGCTAGGCAACTCTGAGGAGCTTACAATGTTGAAAGTAATAAAAACTAGATAGATAGATAGATAGATAGATAGATAGATAGATAGATAGATAGATAGATAGATAGATAGATACACACGAGGCCAATAGTAGATTCCCATCTCCCCTTTACATTCTGCTCCCTGTCTTTTAGTTATAGCCTATATTTTTACTGTAATTTTACATGTGTGGGGGATGCAAACGTATGCATGTGTGTTATATATACATATGGTACATGCATACATATTCTAAGAAAAGCCAGAATCCATACACAGACTCTATTATTAATAGTGTAACAATAATTATAATAGTTCTTGATGGGCTGATTCCAACTCCCCTCTCTACATTCTGCTCCTTCCTTCCCTCCCCATCTTTTACTTAAATCCCATATTTTGGAGGGGATTTTACTGTGATTTGCAATGCTATTGGTTGTATGTATTGGTTATATGTGTCTATATATAGTATGTATAGATATGTTATACTATATATTGTATATAGATATATAGGTATTTTATATTATATAGTGTTTATAGATATGATTGGTTAGATATTATATAATGTATATAGAAATATTGGTGTTAGATATTATACATATTGGTGTGTTACAGAGATAGATATAGTGTTTGCATGTGTGTGTGTATATATGTATATATAGCATGTACGTGCATAGATAGATATAGATAGCGTGCATGTAGATATATATATATTGGTGCTTTACATACATATACATATACACACACCAATAGCATAACCCATACACACACAAACCACAGTATAATCCCAATAAAAATACAGGATTCAATTAAAAGATGAGGAGGGAAGGAACAGAAGGTAGAGATCAGCCCATCAAAAACTATTGTAACGATTATTACAGTATTAATAATAGAGTCCGTGTGAGTAGTGCGGTGGCCTAGAGGCAGAGCTCTCGTCTCACCATCAGGAGGCTGTGAGTTTGATCCTTGGTAAAGACAGATATTTCTCTCTCTGGGCACAATGAGAATATATCTGAACAAGACTCCGCACTGGCGACAGGAAGGGCATCCGGCCAGTAAACTCTCAGCTCCATTCAGTTGCCCAGACTCCACCCTGCAAGGGATTATGGAACATTAAAAGAAATAGATAAGTGATCTTGCAAAAACACCCAAGAGTTTTGGGTTAAGATTTGGAAATGGTTAGAGGAAATGATGGGGACAAAAATAAACTATAAATCAGAGACCTTTTTATTGAGAATCATATCAGCACAGTATAGTAAAGATGATATATATATTTAATAATCTATGTTATTACAGCAGCAAGAATGGTGTTTGCCCAGAAATGGAAGGCTAGAGAATGGATAGACCTTGGAAATGAAAGATAAAGGCAAATCTTGATTATTATACGATATGGAATAAATTCTATTATTGGAGGGAAAAGAAAGGGAGTTGGCAAAATGAATAATTCAACTGATATGTAACTGAAACGGTTTAAAATATAAAAAGACCTATTGTATATAAATGGATATACAAGATCTTATATGAGGGATAAGGACAAAAATGTACGTCAATGAAGTCCATCAGTTCAATGTTTTTAAATATTGTAATCAATAAAATTTGTAAAAACAGAAAGAGATAGGAGATGGACAGACAATTATAACTGCTGAATAGAACTCCGCATTGGTGACAGGAAGGGCATCCGGCCAGTAAAACACTCAGCTCCAATCAGTTAATGGCTATGGGTCGTTCAAAGATGATATTAATGATTATGCATACCCAGCTCCCCTTGCCCGTCCTCAGACCGGCTTCCCCCTAGCAGCAGCAACAACCTTGTGAGGTAGACCGCTCAAAGGGGGGGGGGGGAGATAATGAGAAACGTCTTCTAGCCCGGGTTTGAAACCGACCTGAGTGTGGCGGTGGAGCCTGGGGCGAGGCCCAGTGCCAGGGCCCGGGAGGCCCCGGAGGCCAGTGCCCGGAGGTGCCCCAGGCTGGGAACGGAGGCGGCGGCGGCGGATGATGATACCAAGCATCCATTTCTCTCTCTCTCTCTCTCTCTCTCTCTGTGCTGAGCCGCACGTGCGACTCCGTCTCCTCGGCGACGCGCCACTTCCGGCGCACCGATCGCGACGTTTTTGGAAAGCGCCGAAAGGCGCCTTTCTTACGCGCCGGAAAGAGCGCGCGGGGAGCGTACCGCGCATGCGCGCCGGAGTTCCACTCGGCATCATGGCGTCCCGCGAGGTGATCGGGCCTTCGCTGCCTCCGCCTTTAGCCGCTTCGGTGGACTCCGAGCCCGGTGAGAAGGAGGAGGAGGTTCTCGCTCGCGGGAACGAGTCGGGAGGAGTCTCCGGGGGGATAAGGACCCCGCTCGGGGCTCTTTTCGGCTTTCTGACTGAGCTAACCTGGAAGGAAGGGAGGGAGGGAGGAGGAGGAGGGCTGGGGCTGGAGGGGCAAATAGAAAGAGACGCCCCCGTGGCTTTCCTTGGCGGATCCCAACCAAGTCTGGTTTATTAGATGCATTAGCTATTTAGGTTACTTTGTGATAGAATTAGAATTCTTTTATTGGCCAAGTGTGATTGAACACACAAGGAATTTGTCTTTGGTGCAACTGCTCTCAGTGTCCATAAAAGAAAAGATCCATTCATCAAGAGTCAAGAATCATCAGGCACAACAATCATAGTCATAGGGTGCAATAAGCAATCAAATAAGATAGACAGACAGACAGATAGGTAGTAGAACAGAACATAATTTTTTTATAGGCCAAGTGTGATTGAACACACAAGGAATTTGTCTTGGTGCAAATGCTCTCAGTGTACACAAAAGAAAAGATACATTCGTCAAGAATCATCAGGTACAACACACACCTATCATGGATAAAGTGGGACTAGAAATCCCAGTCTCCTAGTGATTGGCCCAAAGCCACCCCTCCTCCCCGACTTTCATAGGTAAGGCGGACTAGAACCCCCAGTGATTGGTCAAAAGACTCCCCCCCCCCCACATACACACATACACACACTTGTCATGGATGAAGTGGGACTAGAACTCCCAGTCTCCTAGTCATTGTACTATAATCAATCAATTACCCTAACATAAGAGACTATAAATCAGTGCTCACAGAGAAGAATGTGCCTATTTGTATTCTTATCTCCTTAAAAAAAAACACAGTTGGATGGTCCCCCCAAAAAACAATATTTCACCTGAATTATATAATGATAGAATAAAGTTTAGTTGCAGGACCAGCCTTGCCTCCTGGCTTCAAGGGAAACTCAGGAAATTCTGATGATGAGCAGAAACGGGTCTCCGCTCAGATGGTCAGAGAGACAGAGTCTGATTCCGAAGAGGATGAAGGTTCAAGCCCAGTTCCCAGGTTAGTGCATTGGCTTCGAAGTATGGAACGGTTATTTTAAGGGGCAGTTGATGTCAGTATGTCAGTGACAGCTAAACTTTGCATTCTGACTATTGCTCCTGATGCCAGTATGCCTTTTGGAGGGGGGAGAGGAGCACACTAACTTAGATAAACATTACATACTCATGGCATCATCATCCACAGACATAATAGAATAACGGAGTTGGAAGGGACCTTGGAGGCCTTCTAGTCAAACCCCATGCTCAGGCAGGATTCCCTATTGCACTTCAGACAAATGGTTGTCCAGTTTCTTCTTAAAAGCTTCCAGTGTTCGAGTATTCACAACTTCCGGAGGCAAGTTGTTCCACTGGTTGATTGTCCTCCCTGTTAGGAAGTTTCTCCTTAATTCCAGGTTGCTTCTCTCCTTGATTAGTTTCTACCCATTTCTTCTTGTCCTGCCTTAAGGTGCTTTGGAGAATAGATTGACCCCCTCATCTTTGGGGCAGCCCTTCAAATATTGGAAGACTGCTATCATCTCTCCCCTGGTCCTTTATTCATTAAACTAGACATACCAAATTCCAGCAATTCTTTATATGTTTTAGCCTCCAGGCTCCTAATCATTCTTGTTGCTCTTCTCTGCAGACAGATGCAGCAACATCTTCATCAGCCTGCCTCTTTCTTAAGCAGAAACATGAAAATTAGGGCGCCTTTTTCTTCCAGGAAAAAAAGTTGAGCTTCTTCCACATTCCCTTCAGTTCCATCCCTCAGCTGTTCATTGACTGAAGGCAGTTTCCTTGAAGATTTCCTGCATAAAAAAGTTGTTGTGCGGTGTTTGAGATGAAAGCCAAACCGCTCTTCATATTTCAAATATCTTTATGTCTGCTTTCCTTATCTACAAAGGAAACAGAGGAGATCTCAGGAAGATGATGAGGATGGGTTTTTTGGGCCTGCCCTTCCTCCTGGATTTAAAAAGCAAGAGGAGTCGCCGGAAAGGTAATTCACCCAAGGATGTTAGAACCACACCAACTGCTAACTGAAGGAGCAGGCAAGGAACCCATGGCTCCTGCAAGCAAGCTAAATTCCCTCTGTAAACATTAGCACTAAATTCCTCTGTAACTTATGACCACAAGGGAGCCCAAAGTTTATGCTGTTAAATGAGAAATTTGTTCGGTGCATCTTGTGCCCCATTTTACAATTTCTCTTGCCTCATTTGTTAAGTGAGTCACTGCAGTTGTTAAGGTTAGGAACAAGATCGTTAAGTGAAACTGGCTTCCCCATTGACTTTGCTTTGTCAGGATCACATGACCCCGGGACACTGCAAGTGTCATAAATATGAGTCACATTGTCAAGCATCCGAATGTAAATCACGTGACCGTGGGGGATGCTGCAGTGGTCAAAAGTATGAAAAATGGTCATAAGTCATTTTTTTCCAGTGCCGTTGTCAACTTCGAATGGTCACTAAATGAACTGTTGTAAGTTGAAAACCAGCTGTATTGCAGAAGTATGCAGGGTGTCAACATTTTATATACATGTTTTATAGTTGACAACAGAAAGTAGGAGGGAGTTTCAAAGAGCAGGCAGCAGTGTGGAATCAAAAGTACATTCCATTCATATTTTCTTCAAACACTGATTAGATGATTAAAGCTTCTGCCCTGCAAAAATCTAATTGGAGAGCTTGATTGATGATTCTTGGCTATGACCGTTTCTTCATTGGATGATACACCCAGAGGGGTGGGGGGAAAAGCAGGATCAAGGATGACAGTGAATTACATACCAGGTTAATGCTGGATGTAGAATGTTACCTTCAAATAAATCCTGTTTAGTTTTTGGAGTGTGGCTCGCGGCTCGTGATTTAATTGGAGTACCTGCTGGAATCCTGACAGGGGCAGATGTGTGTAAGTGGGATGTGAACTCCCCTGCTTGCAAATAATAGCTTGAGAGCAACTTTTAAGAGCCCATTCTTGATTCGCTGCAAAGGGGGAATGTTATTAAAATCTAATTCTATTCTTGAGACCTATTATAGGTCCTGCTTTGCCACCAGGCTTTAAGAAACTGTCAGAAGACGCTGAAGAAAAACGAGGTAACAAAAGCCAGGTATGAGAAATAATACCACAAAACATGAAGAATTCAACATTTTATTTGTGGAATGGGGGTCGAGCAACGTATTTTGACCCAAGTTCCTTTCCGTGATAAAGTTGCTAACTTTGAAAGAACTCTGGGTGATTAATCAGTCAATGGATTTAGATGTTACTCCTTGTTTATCAGGTGATTTGTGTTTTCAGTTCACTGTTAACTTTCATGGGCGTTACAATATGTAGGAAATACCTATGTTAAGGTACGATATGTTAAGGATGTGTCTACAACCCACTCATATGATAGTAACAGGCTGAAAAATATTAGAAATGTGAGGCAAGCTTTGAAAAAAAATTGCCTTTATTTGAAGAAAGGCAGTTATGATTTTACATGCCGATCTTCTCATAGTTCTTTCTCTGAACCCCAAATGCCCTTTCTTTTCCTTTTGTGACCCATCACTCTCAGGGTCAAAGGAACCATGCTGTGGCCCTGTGGCACTCTTCTGGTAGGCCACTTCATAGGAAGAACTAGCTTCTAATACTTTATAGTTTCTTTTTGATTGTTTCCTTAACTGGAGTCTGTTGTTGGTTACCTTCCCACCCCATCAGCTCTCATGGAGACAAGGAACCACACCAGGTGCCCAGTCCTACAACTTTCTGAAATTCAGTACTGTATCTGAAAGGATGGAGTTAAACTGAAGACAGAAAATTGTGAAACTCAATTACATCAAAAAACTCACAAGCAATTGTCATGCTAGACTAATGCCGTTGTCTCTGAAAAATAAATGGGTGGCTCTTGAGTTTAGACTCTGGCAAGAATGAATGAATGAATGAATGAATGAATGAATGAATGAATGAATGAATGAATGAACAAAGAATGTTCTTTCTGCACCGACTTAGAAAGCTCAAAAGCTCAAACTGCCCAAGGAGCTGCTGACCCAGTTCTACAGAGGAATTATTGAGTTTATCATCTGCACCTCTGTCACTGTCTGGTTTGGTTCTGCAACCCAACAGGACGGACACAGACTTCAGAGAGTAATTAGGACTGCAGAAAAAACAATGGCTACCAACCTGCCTTCCATGGAGAATCTGTATCCTGCACCCTGAGTCAAAAAGAGGGCTGTGAAAATATTACACACCCCTCACATCCCGGACATAAACTGTTTCAACTCTTACCATCAAAATGACGCCATAGAGCCCTGCACACCAGAACAACTAGACACATGGACAGGCTTTTCCCCAAACGCCATCACTCTGCTAAACAAATAATTCCCTCAACACTGTCCAACTATTACTAAGTCTGCACTACTATTACTATTAATCTTCTCATCACTCCTTATCACCCATCCCCTCCCATTTGTGATTGTAGGACTGTAACTTTGTCACTTGTATCCTTCCGATTTATATTGATTTGATTCCTTATTTGTACCCTATGACTATCATTAAGTGTTGTACCTTATGATTCTTGATAGATGTATCTTCTTTTTATGTACACTGAGAGCATTTGCACCAAAGACAAATTCCTTGTGTGTCTAATCACACTTGGCCGTTCATTCATTCATTCATGCCATTGTCTCTGAAAAATATATACGTGTCTCTTGAGTTTAGACTCTGGCAAAAGCTGTGCAAGAGAAGGATTTCAAGCAAGGATACAAGAACAGTTTATTCCTTACAAATCAAGGCAAATCTACATGTCCCACGATAATATTGCAGGATCCAATCTGGATCGGTCACCAAATCTAGAGGTTTAGTTTTCCTAAGTTTTTGGACTCATTTTGGAGCCCATCCTCAGGAAACTGCTCTTTGACTAGATTGTTTGTACCTTATGTATATCTTACAACAAGAGTTGATAATTCCACTTGAAAAAACACACTTTTTTTTTTTAACAAGCATAAACCGGAAAACTGCAGGTAGCAGGACTATATTCTTAGCCGCTAAGAAATGATAAGAACACCTTGTCTTGTAAGGATTGTGATGCACCTTTAGAGGCCGAAGGGCTGCATAAACAGTTGGTATTGTTTAAAACCTCCCATTTGGCTGAACTGGCAGGATTTTTGTCTTTATTCTGTGTTGTGCTGAAGACGAGCAATAGTAACAAAGAAGAGGAAGATATATTTGGTCCTATGCCAGCCAAGGGATCAGTGAAGTCCAACCCCGGTGCTGAGATTGAAGATCGGGCTCGAAGAATGAAGGAGAAACTTCTGGGAGACGCGGATGTGAGTTGTGTACATCATTTCTGTTTCTTTTTCTCAACCCAACAACGTTATGAAGGCATTTGCCAGTCAGTTGTTCACAGATGCTTCTCAATTTTGTTTCCTTTTAAAGGATGGGTCCAAACAAACTAAAAGAGAATCTTGGATGATCGATCTTCCCCCAGAACTCAAAAACTTCGGTTTTGGTCCACGGACGTTCAAAAGAAGAGCCAATGATAATTCTGGAGACAGATCAATTTGGACGGATACGCCGGCCGATAGAGAAAAGAAGGCTAAGGTAAGCCTGTATTCCTGCGTGGTTTGTCAGTGAAAATCTTCTTCATTCATATTTGTGGGTTGGCATAACCAGTACTTATCCAGCAAATAAGTAGTTTAAAAATAATAATAACTTGGAAAGTTTAAAATGCATGCCGTTGGTGTGGATTTTAACTTTTCAATGTTTTCTTTTGGCTTATAGTTTCTTACTTGATAGAAATGCTTTTATGACCTTCAGCTTTCCTGACTCTGAAATGGATTGAGACATCTTAATCTGTGATTTATATTATTAAAGGCTAACAAATAGAGCTAGAAATTAAAAATTGGGTAAATGTTATTATGCATATTGTTATATGATAGAAGCTATTAGAGTTGATATGAATAAGTAAATGTTAGAAATCAAGATTACTATTATGGAGGCTTAAAAAGTAAAAATTAAGGGATGATGGAAAGATATATAACACCTCTTAATAGGGGAAATGTTGTATTAGAGACTAGTAATAAGTCATAGAAAGTAGAAATTTGAAAAACACTATATACTGCCACAAAATAGAATGCATTACAATATCAATGGATATGTAAATTTCAGAAGCTGAAAGCATATCATTATGTATGCTTAATTAATATCACTGATATCAAGATTTTGCATAAAGCAAATTGACTCAATGTAGTGTTCACTCAGTATCTTGAAGGAAAATTTTAAAAAAATACATATTAAAAAAAAATCACAATATAGCCAATACTGATCCCAGCAATGTCAGCCATTCCAAGCACAACCAACAATCACCTGTCTGTCATCAAACACTCTTCAAAATAGTTTTAAAAACTTTCTGACAATTGAAGGGCGAGTCCTTGGCTACCACTCATCACGGAGGCAAATTTTATTTGATTAACCTCTTTTGCTTTAATTCAAGAACCTTGTCTTTTATGGATGGAGGCGAATCTGTGTTCCGGGATGATGTTGCAGTGTCATGCCCTTGTTAGAGTCGGACTCTGAGGGAGAGGAGGAACAACACCAGAGGTTGTGGAGGAGGCTGAGGAAGGGCAGAGGCTGGCTGGGCAGTCAGGAAGAACCAGGCCCATCCCTTTTTTATCCTAGGACATGCAGGGAGGAACGGAGAAGGAAACAACTTGGCTTACGAGACAGGAGGCGGCCATGATCCCCCTCATTGGTTGCAGCTGGGTTGACTAGTATATAAGAGAGACAATTAAAACATAGTGTTGCCAGAAGCAAAGTGTGTGTTATTTTGGGCTGAGGTTATCTTGGTTGGTATCTTTCCAACAGACTGTGCCTTGTTACCTCCTTAAAGTTGGTGATTACTTATCCTGTTCTGTTGTGGACTTTCCCTTATTGTAGTTTGTTTTAGTTTTTTATTTCACCTCTATCTGCTCATTAAGTTTGGACTGTATTGCCTACTTTTGAAGACTATTTTTGAATAAGTTTTATCTCCAACTGAGAATTATTTGAGCAGTGGGGCCAAGTTGGAGGCATTAAAGGACATTTATCGATGTTTTGGATTTTGTTATGATTGTGTTACACTCTGGGTCATCACATGCAGGAACTAATCTGGGTTGGTCACTGGAACCAGATGGTTTGCCTTCCGAGCTTTGAGACTCATGCTGGAGCCCACATCCTCAGGGAACTTCTCTCTAGCACAGCATGTGACACTCTGAAACACACACACACACACACCCCTTGACACCTTCCAGCAGAGAGAAGTTCCCTGAGGATGGGGGCTCCATCTGAAAGTTCAGAAGGCAAAACTACTGGTCCTGATGATCGACCCAGATTAGTTCCTGCAAACTTGTCATTTTGTTCCTACTTTTGCAGACTTAACAGTCTGGTTCTGTGCTGTGTGAACTCTCAACTTATGTCCTCCAATTTGGCAGTGCAGTTTTGTTGCCAAGAGACAGCTGAGCCAAGAACCTTTGAGGATTGATCATTTTCTCATTCCTCCCAAGATGATTGTTATTATTATTTATTTCCTTAACTACATTTCTTAGTGCTTAGTAAACATCATGCTGCCTGGATATTCAGTTTGCTAAACAGTACATATTACGTTCTTAATCTCCACCTCCTTTTTTTCCAACCACTGATAAAATAGATCCCATGCTTGATAATATTCTGTTATCTTTCTGTTTCATTTTTAATGTCAGTCTGTCCATTTCTGCACCCTCTAGTATCTTAATTATGTTTTTGTCTTGTGGTGTTTCTTCATTTTTCCAGCATTGTGCAAATACAATCCTCACTGCTGTCAAGACATGCAATATTAAATTCATACTTCTCAAGTTTACCTGATATTTGTACCTAATAACATAGTTCAGGTTTAAAATCTACATGCTTTCCAATCATCTTTTCTAGCCATTTATGTATTTTTCCCCCAAAATTTTCTTGCTTTATCACAAGTCCACCACATATGATAATATGTGCCCATTTTTTGATTACATTACCAACATTTGCTGGATAATATTTTGAAACATTTTAGCTAACTTAGCCGGTGGTAAGTGCCATCTATAAAACATTTTATATAAGTTTTCTTTATACGAAGTTGTCATTGTTCATTTATAATTCCTTTCCTATAAATTTTGCCAGTCCTTTAATTCTATATGATGACTAAAAAAAATTTCCCCAATATTCCATTGTATCTTTTACTTTTCCTCCCAAGATTTTAAGCTGACTTATAATTAAAACAAACTGTTCCTGTGCCATGCCCCTGTTGGAGTCTGATTCGGAGGGGGAGATTGAACAGCTGACAGGGAGTGGGAGTGTGGTTCCAGTGGCTGTGGAGGAGGCTGGGGAAGGGCACAGTCCAGTTAGGCATTCAGAGGAAGACCCAGGCCCACCCTCTCTTCATCCTAGGGCACGCAAGGAGGAACAGATAAGGGAGCAACGTAGGTTAAAGGGGAGAAAAGGGCCCTGATTCCCTTCATTAGCTGCAGCTGGGAAAACAGGATACAAAGGGTGTTTGCACACAGCTCCTTGCTGGAAGCAAAGCGTGAATTATTTTGGTTTTGTCCAGTCTTATCTGAGTTCTAGCGTCCTCCCAACTGAGTGTGTTTTGTTATCTTTTGAAGTCTGCAATTCCCTATCCTGCCCTGTCTCTTTAATTGCTGCAGTGTGGTTTGTGTTGGATTTTATTTATAATTGAGATGTACTTTGGGTTTGGACTGAGTTTCTTCCCTTTAAAAACCGTTCTTGGGAGAGTTTTTTCTCCAGCCGATGCTAACTGGACATTGGGGGCCAAGTTGGAGGAATTAAAGGGACTTTACCTACTTTTGTGACTTTGTTACTTTTGTGCCATGCCCCTTTGGGTATGCTGTACATACGACGGTCTGATTCCCCCACCATGCCTGACACAATAGAAGCTGTTGTATGTTAGCTTTTCACATAAATCTAGCAGGCTGTAGCATGCCTGGCATTACAGAACAGGCCAAATGGTTGAGCCCTGTTTTTCTCAGATGCTTCCAAATGGTTTTCCACAGGAGAGGAATATGGCCAAACTGGAACGCAGTCCACAACATGAATAAGCCCACTTGTGGAACCATTTTCAACACTGCCTCATTTCTCTATCCACTTCAGATCTAGTGAATCCTGTCATGCCCCAGTTGGAGACCAACTCTGAGGGAGTGGAGGAGCAGCTGACAGGGAGTGGGAGTGCAGCTCCAGAGGTTGTGGAGGAGGCTAGGGAAGGGCAGAGGCCAGCTGGGCAGTCAGAGAAGGACCCAGGCCCATCCTCTCTCCATCCTAGGGCACGCAGGGAGGAGAGGATAAGGGAGAGATGTGGTCTATGGGGGAGGAGAGGGCCTTGATCCTCTTCATGGGCTGCAGCTGTGACAACTGAATAAGAGGTCAGACATGTGTATGGGCCAGTGCTGGAAACAAAGCATGGAAATATCTCTAGTTTATGGTTCCTCTCTGAATTTGGTGTCCTTCCCAGTGTGTGTTATCTGTGGACATCCTCCAGCCCTTATCTTACCTGGTTTGTGTTGCTTTTATCCTCCTTCTTGTAACTGTTTGTGTGGGAGTTTTTCGTCTTCAGGCAAGGATATTCTGATCTTGGAAGCAAAGTGAAGGAATAAAAGGGGCTTCACTGGGTTTTCTGTGACTGTGTTTGTTTTGTATCCCCACCCTGGCTCATTACAGAATCTATAAAAAGAAAGCTTATTGCCCTTGATTTATGACCACAATTGAGCCCAACATTTCCGTTGCTAAGTGAGGCAGTCATTCAAGTGAGTTTTGCCCCCATTTTACAACCTTTCTTGCCACCGTTGTTAAATGAATTCACCACAGTTGTTAAGAGAATCTGGCTTCCCCACTTGAATTTTCTCATCTGAAGGTTGCAAAAGGGGATCGCGGGATCTTGGGACACTGCAACCATCGTAAGTACATGCCAGTTGCCTGAGATGATATAGGTCAGGTTCTCCAGTTTGAGCAGGGGGCTGGACTAGAAGACCTCGAAGGTCCCTTCCAGCTCTATTCTATCCTAAAAAAAAAAATCTAAAAATTGTAGAATTTTAATTTTAAAAGCATGCTTCCCACCTTGCTTCTGGGGGTTGATCCTGGACAGGTTAAAAAAGTCAAAATCTCTCGGCTGGAACCTTTGAGTCAACCCTACTTATGCTGAGAATATCCCTCTGCTGGGTACATTCTCAGCATGAATAGATAAAAATCTCAGCATACCATAAATAAAATTTTTCTTTTTCCTGTCATAAAACGATGTGAACCTCGACTGGGCAGTCATGGTTTTTCTACCATGAGACTCAAAAGTGTCCTGTGGGTGCCTTAAGATATCATAAAGAAGACCTCGATTAACCAAGATTGTCTTCATGGTTTGTGCATTTCTTTGGGTACCTGCTAACTCATCTTTTTCTTTTTTTCCTTTCTGGTCTTCCAGGAACAGCAGGAAGAAAAAAAGCCCGTCTCTAAGGACGATGCAGAAGCGTTCCCCTCTGAGAGAGACAAAAGGCTGGCTGAGCAGATCTCCTCCTACAATGTAGGTATCCCATCATCTGTTTCCCCTCCTCCAGCGATGCTGGTTTCTGTGGAGCTCCAACACTGTCTCTTCAGAAACCTTTGCTGGTTTCAGAATTACTGAGACTGACCCATTATATCTTTTTTCTGAGTTTCTATGGAAACATGAGCATACACTGCATTCTAGCAAAGTTATTAACTGAGACTGAAGACACTAGTAGTACAAACATTGCTTTTACTTTATGAGGAGAACCAATAGTATCCTGGATTATCCAACATCTTTCTTTCTTTCCTTTCTTCTGTCTCTATCTAACATCTATCTATCTCTGTCGATCTATCTAGCATCTATCTAGCATCTATCTGCCTGTTTATCTATCAACCTCTATCATGTAACATCTGTCTATATCAGGGGTCTTCCAACTTGAGAGCTTTAAGACTTGTGGACTTCAACTCCCAGAGTTCCTCCTCCAGTCATGTTAGCTCAGGAATTCTGGGAGTTGAAATCCACAAGTCTTAAAGTTGTCAAGTTTGAAGACCCTTGGGCATATGGATGAAAGGGAGAGGGAGGA
Organism: Laticauda laticaudata; assembly: GCA_004320025.1. Taxonomy (NCBI): domain Eukaryota; kingdom Metazoa; phylum Chordata; class Lepidosauria; order Squamata; family Elapidae; genus Laticauda; species Laticauda laticaudata. Next base: position 152,822 of record BHFT01028620.1, read on the forward strand.
ATGGATGATTGAAAGGATGGATGGATGGATGGATGGATGGATGGATGGATAGATAGAGGTGGGTGATATAGATTATATAAAAATCTAGATACAGAACTAGATAGATAAATAGAGAGACAGAGAGTGTATGGCTGGCTGGCTAGCTGGATGATAGACAGAGGATGGGTGACATAGATTACATAAGTATCTAGATCAGGAGTCCCCAAACTTGGAAGCTTTAAGACTTGTGAACTTCCAACTCCCAGAATTCCTCCTCCCGTCATGTTAGCTTGGGAATTCTGGGAGTTGAAATCCACAAGTCTTAAAGTTGCCAAGTTGGAAGACCCTTGGTCTATATTGCCTTTCTTCCAATGTTCCAATGCTCGTAACCTTTATTATTCTAAATGTTCTGAATTCCAGGACTCTCAGAGATCTGAATCTCTGCTGGACATCCATCGGAAGAAGCTAAAGAATAAAACTGATGGGGAAAAGAATAAACCTCAGGAGAGAAGGCCCTTCGATCGAGACCAGGATCTTCAAGTCCACCAGATTGATGAAGCCCGAAAGAAAGCCCTCATAAAACAGTCCAGAGACTTGAACACGAGGTTTTCCCATGGCAAATGCAACACGTTTTTATAATGGATGCTGACCGAAATAGCCAGCGTGCTAAATTAAAAAGAAAAAATCCTTTGTATATACGACACACATATGTGAAAAATAATGTTCCTTTGAATTGAAGTTCTGCTACATTCTGTTGCATGGATGACTGGATTTTGGTTGCATGAGTCTGGCAGTGGGGATAGAATAGAATAGAATAGAATAGAATAGAATAGAATAGAATTGTTAATAACCGGTTCACACTAACCTGTGTGTACCTTAAACAGAACCACGTTTACGAGAGTCACATGTATCTTCTTTTGAGACATTCATCAAGAATCATCAGGTACTACACTTCATGATAGTCACAGGGTACAAATAAGCAATCAAATCCTACTAGGAAACAGTCAATAAAAATTGTAAGGATACAAGCGACGAAGTGCCAGTCATACAGTCACAAGTGGGAGGGGATGGGTGATAAGGAGTGATGAGAAGATTAATAGTAATACTATAGTAGTGCAGACTTTGTAAATAGTTGGACAGTATTGAAGGAATTATTTGTTCAGCAGAGTGATGGAGTTCAAGAAAAAAACTCCCCTTGTGTCTCGTCGTTCTGGTGTGCAGGGCTCTATAGTGTCGTTTTGAGGGAAGGAACTGAAACAGTTTATGTCCAGGATGTGGGGGGTCTGTAGATATTTTCACAGCCCTCTTTGACTCATGCAGTAGAATTTGCCTCCCAAAGGGCTTTTTCTCCCCTTTACCTGCACAAACATAGAAATAATAATTGCTGTTCCTCTTCTGGTGATATTCAATGTAGTGTCTTTCCCCAGGAATGGCAAAAAGTGAATTGTGAAGAATCCACCCTTCCCTGTGGAGATTTCCTTTACATTAGTGTTCTGAAAACGAATAAGCCTACTTGAAATGTTTTAAGTTTTAAATAACGGATTTTTTAAAAAAAACAAAATATTTCAGCTCAGATTACCTTGGGATTTCAAATGTCAGAATGGTAGGTGTGTAACTCGGCATTTGGAGTTGATAAAATAGAGAAAAATCAGCTGCTACAAATAGTTTGGGATCCAATCATAATTGTCACTTACAAGAAAGATTATTAACCTTACCTGTACATTTGACAGGGTTATGAATAAAGCATAATCACCTCTCTTAAAATGGTCCCAAACTGTCTACATATCCTATTGCAAATATCCTGAAAGTGGTTTCCAATAGAAACAGCATTGGTGTCCCTAATAAACAGTGCATTAAATGAAATAAAACATTAAACCCAAAACATTCATTAAAAAGGGGAACCAAGTTGAATGGGCAGACATTCATCCCATATCCTTAGCAGGATATCCTAGGTGAAAAAATTGTAAGGAATGAAGTAGCAAAAGAGGCTCCAACTTGCTTTGATGACAGTAGCCAAAACAGCCATTGACTAAGAAAGGTTATTTGAGATGGCAAAAGATATTGTAGATTTTAACCCCTGGAACTTAAGTCCTATATTGGTTGTGATGGTTGTACTGTCCTGGCCAAAAAAAATCTGTACATATGGCTTCATTCTTATCTCCAATAAAGATCTTCAGTCTTGTGTCTACAGTCTTTCTGCCCTTCAATCACATCTCAAATAAGACTGACATATTTGAATTTGATCAGTTTCCATCCATTGTTCCTTATTTGGCCTTCTGGTGCTTTGGAGAATAGCTTGACCCCTTCCTCCTCTCTCTGGCAGCCCCTCAAATATTGGAACATTGCTATCCTGTCTGCCCTGGTCCTTTTGTTCATTAAAGTCAGATTAAAGTCAAGATTAACAGAGTTGGAAGGGACCTTGTAGGTCATCGAGTCCAACCTCCTGCCCAAGTGGAAGACCCTATACTATTTCTGACAAATGGCTGTCCAATCTCTTCTTGAAAGCCTCCAACTTCTGAAGGCACCTTCTGATCCATCGGTTGATTATTCTCACTGTCAGAAAATTTCTCCTTATTTCTAGGTTGAATCTCCTTGTTTAATTTCCATCCATTATTCCTTGTCTGGCCTTCAGGTGCTTTGGAAAATAGCTTGACACACACACCCCTTCCTCTCTGGGGCAGTCCCTCAAGTATTGGAAGATGCTATCCTGTCTCCCCTGGTCCTTCACTAGACATCCCCAGTTCCTGCAACCGTTCATTGTGGGTTTTAGTCTCCAGTCCCCTCATCACCCTGGTTGCTCTTCTCTGCACTTTTTTTAGAGTCTCAATGTCTTTTTTATGGTGTGGTGACCAAAACTGGATGCAGCACTCTTGGTGTGGTCTTACTAAAGCTTTACAGAGTGGTATTAGTACCTCACTTGATCTTGATTGTATCCCTCTGTTAATGCCACTGTTCTGACCTAAGCCCTTGTCCAATAAAACAAACACGAACCAAAGGGAACAGAAAGCTTTTAATGAGTCTTATGAATCCCAGGTTAAAAGGCTGCTGCAAACTAATTAACTTTGATCAGCACAAACCTTGCCAAAACTGTATGAGACTGCCAAGAATCACAGTTAAGAAATATTTTACAACACAAGAGTCTTCAAATACCAAATTAAGATCCTGCAATGTCCACGAGGCTGAGTTTCAAAACGTCTTTGCTTCCTGCAATCTTGCAGGCTAAGTGTCGACCGAAAATACTTCTTGAAGGAGGGGCCATTACCTTGCAGCCTTACTCCTGAGTCACCCATGCTGCTTCAGCTGCTCTTTCCTGCAAGCAATCCTTCGTGCACGCGCACTTGGCACAGGCTCCTTGGGAACCTCATCGCTGCTGCCAGTCCCCACAATCTCTGAAGGAAGCCGTCCACTCCCTAATGGTCCTGGCCCCTCATCTGAGTCCTCGCTCTCCTCAGTCACCCGCACCTGCTGCTGGCTAACCACAACAGCAACTTAGGATTGCATTGGCTTTTTTGGCTGCTGCTGCACACGGCTGGCTCCTATTTTAGCTGGTTGTCCACTAAGACTCCGAGATCCCTCTCCCAGTTCCTGTCATCAAGTCTGGTTTCACCCAATCAATTATATGTGTGCTTTTGGTTTTTCTTGCCTAGAAATGGATTAAATCAAAATGGAACAGAAAACAAGCGAAGGCCCCGGAGGAGACATCACTTTATTGTTGTCGAGTTCTTGTTTCCCGATTAACATCCCGAGCACGATCAAGAGTTCCAACTCTTTTGAAAGTATTGAAGCCTCGGCTGGAATTTCACTAAGCCCCGGAGGGAACAAACAGTCAAGGCTGCCAAAACTTGATGTCAGGCTAGAGGAGACAAGTGTACCGTCTCCCTGGCAACCAGCACCGGTGGAGGGGATTCTTGCTAGCAGAATAGCATCTGGAGAGCTATTAAATGCATCCGATTGCATGGGTCAGATGCTGCTCGAATGGCTGGCAAACAATTAAAAATCAAAGCTACATCGGCCAAGGTGCTTTTTTTGAAGAACAAAAAATCAGCATGGAAGGAGAGAGAGGAGTCGAAGCAAGTGGGGTTGTGCTAGTTGGCTGGGTCACACAAGCAATACTGTAAACTCCAAATGGTGAAATTAGAAATTATTAGATGCCTATACCTCTCAAAAACCTGCTTCAAGGCACTTGGTCATGAAAGCCAAATCATTTCCTCCTCCTAAGGTACTAATACCACTCTATGAAGCCTTAGTAAGGCCACATCTAGAGTACTGCATCCAGTTTTGGTCACCACATTATAAAAAGGCTCTAGAACGAGTGCAGAGAAGAGCAACCAGGATGATGAGGGGACTGGAGACTAAAACCTATGAAGAACGGTTACAGGAACTGGGCCTGGCTAGTCTAGTGAAGAGAAGGACCAGGGGAGACATGAGAGCAATCTTCCAATATTTGAGGGGCTACCACAGAGGAGGAGGAAGGGGTCAAGCTATTTTCCAAAGCACCCAAAGGCCAGACAAGGAATAATGGGTGGAAACTGACCAAGGAGAGATTCAACCTGGAAATAAGGAGAATCCATTATCTGACAGGGAGAACAATCAACTCATGGAACAGAAATTGCCCTCGGAAGTTGTGGGAGCTTCATCACTTGAGACTTTCAAGAAGAAATTGGACTCCCATTTGTCAAAAATGGTGTAGGGTCTCCTGCTTAGAAGAAGGGGGGTTGGACTAGATGATCTACAAGGTTCCTCCCAACTCTGATTATCTGTTACCCTTTGACAAAGCTAATTAGATTTCTACAACATGGTTAACCGAGGCAGTTAAAAAATGTTGTCTTTTGCAGAACAAGCAAAGCTAACTTTTAATCTTAGGTTTCTTTGGGGGGGGGGGTCTTGGTATAGTTTAAATCCTAAAGGTTGAGTTAGTTTACCATTTGTTTAATTGTCCACAGCCCCCAAGTGCAAGTAAGAAGAGAAAGTACTAGATGAACCTAGCAGTTTCTCATTTGCTGAACAACATAAATTGATTAGCAGCTTTTGGGATTAACACAATTATTCAAAGGCATGCATGATGGATGCCCTTCATTAAAAGGTGTTAATCTGAAAATGGGGTTGCCAAATCCAAATACAGCTCTCCTTTTACCAAGTTGGATTCTTTGCTAGGAACTCAAGAGGTTTATAGCTGCTTAAAACACTGCTGAATTAGAAGGGAGTAGCAAAGACTTTCTTCTTAATCTTAAGGCCATTTTAATTGAGAAATTCCTTGAATTCTTAGGAATTTTTGCAGGAAGCAATATTCTGGAAAGATTCCTTATATGGGGGTTTCGATGGATTGAAATTACATTTCCAAGATGGTCACTAATTTTCCTACTGCCTGAAATTTAGTTCAATTCTTTGCCGTGTTGCTTCCTGAAACAATGGAGGACAACACCGATTTTACAAACAGGTAGTCCCTGACTATGGAGATTCTCCATCATCTGGTCATGGTTGTCCCAAAGGTGCTTTTTCAAGAGGCAACTGGACTTCCTTGGTTTTTCCTTGAAGATGTTTCGCTTCTCATCCAAGAAGCTTCTTTAGCTCTGACTGGATGGTGGGGAATCAAAGGACCATCCAGTCAGAGCTGAAGAAACTTCTTGGATGAGAAGTGAAACGTCTTCCAAGAAAAACCAGAAAGTCCAGTTGCCTCTTGAAAAAAGCCCCTTTGAGATAGTCCTTGACTTAACAACTACAACTCCATTCCTTCCCAGTTAAAAGGTTGTTTCAAACTAATTGTCTCTGATAAGAACAAGGCTTGCCAAGGTGGTGCAAGGCTGCCAAGAACACGAGATAAAGTTACTAAGAAAGATTTCAAGCACAAAAAGTCTCCAAACACCAACCAAGATGCTACGAATGTCCACATGGCTTGAGTGCAAAACTTTCTTTGCTTCCTGCAAAGAACTCTGGTTTCTCAGCTGGCTTTTATCTCTTAAGGGAGGGGCCATTACCTTGCAGCCTTACTCCCGAGTCACTTATGCTGCTGCAGATGCTCTTTCCTTTGAGCAGCCCTGTGTGCATGCACACTGGGCACAGGCTCTTCAGGGACCTCTTCCTCACTGCTGCCAGCCTCCACCATCTCCGAAGGCAGCACTCCAGTCCCTGATGGTCCTGGCCTCATCCCTGCATCACACGCGGGCCCCTCATCTGAGTCCTCGCTCTCCGAAACCTCAGCCCTCCACACCTGCTGCCAGCAAACCTGGCTTCCCCATTGATTTTCTTTGTCAGACGCTCTTGGAAAGATCAATATTTATCTGTTTGATATACATCGTTGAGTAATAATTTTGTTTCTATAATACCTCATGGTTGTGAGCCTTGCAGGGTGTCAGAAAACTAGCTAACTAGCTAACTAACAATCCTAGTTAAGAATGGGCTGTTGGGAATGTTTTAGTACTAGCTCATTTGTAAAATGATTTTGCTTTTTGCTACATGTCCTTTCTTAAATGTCAGATTGTTCTGATCCTTCCAGAAAAAAATGAGTTTTGCCCTGACATTTGATTGTTTTACTGACGGCAAAAAATGTCCAAAGTAGGTTTGCTGACAAGATAAGGTCATCAGTCACTTGTGGAAGATCATATTCACCCAAAGGGCCTTTTTTTTTTTTGTAAAAGATTTTTTATTTTTAACAACAAACAAAAAACAACAACAAATAAAACCTTTCAGTTATACGGTGTGTCGGTTGGTACATGTATCTTGTGCACAATATCTGTAGTCTTCCTCTTAAATTTACATTCATATTGCATTGATTAACTTTCCATATCATATTATTAGACCATCATTAGACTTTAATTTCAGTTCCATATTATCCTCTAGAGCAAATCTCAATTTTTACTGATTTTTATTCATGTTATAATTTATTCAAAAATAATCAATCATAACATATTACTATATTATATTTCAATTTCCTGCATTTCTATCTAAGCATTGATAGAACAAATAACATACCTTATAATACTCTTTTTCTTCTTGCTCTCTAATTGCTAATGTTCATCTATTCATTTCTGCACATTCCATTGTTTTCTTAATCACTTCCTCCTCCATCGGAATTTTATCCTTTTTCCAATTTTGAGCAAATACAATTCTAGCTGTTATAAATACATAACATGGGATATGAGATAACTTTGTTTATACTTATACCTATTATCTTGTAAGCGACTGACAAATCAAATAAATAAAATAAAAATAAAATAAATTAACTGGACAGGGCAGAAGGAATTGCAGACTTGAAAGGCCAACAAAACACACGCAGTTGGGAAGACGCCAGGAACCCAGATAAGCCCCAACAAGAACAGATAACTGGAGATTGGACTGCCTTTTGTGAGAAATGGTGTAAGGTCTCCTGCTTGGGTTGGACTAGATGACCTATAAGGTCCCTTCCAATTCTGTTAAAACTAGGAAAAAAACAATTAAATTCTATTAAAGCAAAACACAGCACGTTCACCCTAGATGTGGCTCACGCCAACCTGCCTGCTGCAGCTCTTTTTGCAGTCCAAAAATGCAACTTTATTGAAAAAAGGTCAATAACAATAACAACAATAACAAACAAAAACAACAACAACAACAACAACAACAATAATAATAATAATAATAATAATAATAATAATAATAGGGCTGCAGAAAGCTCCATCTCCGCCCCTTCCANAACAACAACAACAACAACAATAATAATAATAATAATAATAATAATAATAATAATAATAATAATAATAATAATAGGGCTGCAGAAAGCTCCATCTCCGCCCCTTCCAGCCACGCACAGCCTTGGCTCCTCCCCACTCTTCCTCGCCCCGCCCTTCCTTTTGGGGCCACGCCCCGTCGAACACCGCCTCGGCGCACGTCGCCCGGCTTAACGCGTGCAGGCGCCGAAGTCTTTTTTTGTTTTGTTTTGTTTTACTTTTTGACCCCGGCGAGGACCCGTCGCCGTTGGTCCGTCGCCGATTGCGGTCCGGGCGGTTGCTTCGACCCTTTGCGGCCGGTGAGAAAAAAAGAGTCCGGCGCCTCCGCCGCCATGAGCGAGAAAGGGGAGCTGGATGTGACCGGTGCCAAGCAGAACACCGGGATGTGGCTGGTGAAGGTGAGCCACGGGGGCCGGGGGAGGCCTTCCCTGCCCGGGGAAGGGAGGTGGGGGACCTTTCCCCTCCTCGGTGGGCCCAATTCCAGCAGCTCGCCCCCCGCCCCTCCCCCCTTTGTTGTGAATTGGACGCCTTGAGGGGCGGTGAAGGCGCAGTAAGGGTGAGTCAGCGGGTCTCCAGGAGGAAAGGCGGGCCGGCTCGCCCAGTGGCGCCTCCATGGTCAGGAGCAGTGCGCTTTACGGCAGTTTGGGGTGGTGTGGGCGTTGCCTAAGGCCAACCAACAAGCCTTGGGTGCGTGTTTAGCCCTTTCCTGGACCAATTTCGCCTGGGCTCTCTAGAATGCAAGGGAGTCCTCGACATACGACCACTTTTTGGAGGGTCTCCCCCACACACATGTCTGTCACTAAGCGAGACGGGGAGTAGAGTGATGTTTTGGCCCGCCCTCTCCCTACCACATTTTTGCAACTTTGCTTGCCCATCATTGGTAAGTGACATGGTCGTTAAGCAAATCCAGTCTCCTCCCCCCCTTTGACTTTGGTCACTAAAATGTAACCCCTGGGGCGGGGAACGCTGTGACCGTCATAAGTACAGGTCAGTTGCCAAGAGTGTCGTGAGTTTCGGTGACATAATCCTGGGGGATACTGCCACAGTCGTAAGAGTGAATCATGGTCGTATAGTTATATATAGTTTTATACATATATATATATAGTTATATATATTTGTTTTCTTAAGTTTTTGCGGGTGTTTATATATATGGTATTCAGTTTTGTTTGGGTATTTTCCCATGTCGTTATAGTTGTGCTTTTAAAGTTGCAGCAACGTTTCGGCAGAATCTCATCTGGCATCATCAGGCTTGTGTATTGAGTTTGTCTGTGTTATATATTGTTATAAATATATACATGCTGTTCAGCTTCCTTCGGGTATTATCCCACGTGATTGTAGTGGTGCTTTTAAAATTGTAGCAACGTTTTGGCAGAATCTCATCTGCCATCAAAACATATATATATATATATATATATATATATATATATGTTTTTTTTTA